>DWKW01002887.1:0-10539 GCA_018250115.1 Doberes anticus
CGTGCCGGGATTTGAACCTCGACCCAACGTAGCGGGGTCGAGATGCTTAACCACTAGGCTATTACTCACTTGCATGCAGACTACCTGATGTTAATTGGTCACTGCCGCCCCTAGACATCCACATCAAACCTCAGCTAGGACGGAAGCGTTGCGTGTAAGCGTAAGTAAGCGTTGCTACTGAGGACTAAGTTGTAACGCCT
Organism: Doberes anticus; assembly: GCA_018250115.1. Lineage (NCBI taxonomy): Eukaryota > Metazoa > Arthropoda > Insecta > Lepidoptera > Hesperiidae > Doberes > Doberes anticus. The sequence continues at coordinate 201 of DWKW01002887.1, forward strand.
CCTATCCAGTATCTTCCGCTTAACCACACCCTTCAAACAGAAATACAGCAGAGCGTATACTGATGTGTGAGAATTAATTGGCTACACGACTCGAGTCTCCGTTGCTGTGTCGTAATGTACTCTCCTTGGATTGTAAATTCTTTTGAATACGGAAAACGGCATAACATACGAGTCTTAATGTTTCCTTAATAAATATCATTGACGAATCGCCCTAATGACAGCGCGCATTAGCCACATACTTACGTTACGGTACATATGATGTATTGGTCTTAGGTTCTGCACTTACCTGAAACGGAAAATTTATTGTGTTACGAAAAAGAAACGCATCAATTTCAAATGACACCGCAGTGCGGATTGGCGGACTTTCCGCACCTTTGAGAACGTTATGGAGAACGTCAGGTGTGCTGGTTACCTTGCGATAATTTCCTTCACCGTTAAAGCGAGTGATAGTTCATTTCTAATACGCACGTTATTTGGAGATAAATCAGATGTGCGACGGATTCGAACCCCAATCTACCGGAACGGGAGGTCAAGATTCTTAACCATTTCTTATTTTTTTATTTCTTAACGGCTAACACTTTTTCTTTCAAAATCAAATTCTTGTTTTAAATTTTTATATAACAGAATAGCTGTAACATATAATATAGTGATAAGTGGTCACTGCAGCAGATAGAAATCCACATTAAAACCGCAACTAGGACGGAAGTCCTATCTGATATCGTATGTGGATGCGTTACTACTCCTGAGGACCAAGTTGGAATGCCAATGCCTTCAGAGTAACTACACCCTTTATATCGAGACAGCGGTTCACACGCTGCTGCTGTACTGCATAAATAGTAGCAATATATACGAGTAAATATAACAGTGAAGGAAAACATCGTGAGGAAACCTGCATGCCTGGAAGTTCTCCATAACGTTCTCAAAGGCATGTGAAGTCTGCCATTCCGCACTTGGCCAGCGTGGTGGCCTATGGCCTATACTCTGTCATCTCTGAGAGTAGTTCCGTGCCCAGCAGTGGGACAATAATGGGTTGATGATATGATACAAATATAAGTATAATGTACATACATTATACTTATATTTGTATCATGTATAAACTTTTTTGGTGGTAGAGTCTTATCCACCACCGCCGCCACCACCATCTAATCTTGCCGTAAAGCAGCAGTGTAAGGACTGCTTTGTTTCGGTTTGAAGGGTGTGGATAGGTAAAAGATACTGGACTGGAAGCATTCCAACTTAGTCCTCAGGAGTAGCAACGCATCCACATACAACCACAGATGTTGATGTCCATAGGCTGCAGAGACCACGTAACATTATGTGGCCTGCATGCTTGTTCCGCAATTTCGCTTGTAAAAAAAAACTTTAATTGTGAAAAGTGGCCTTAAAAACGACTAATACCAAACGTATTAATGTAGTTTGAGATTCTGGGATCTCCAAAAGATTGCATTAATACAATGTGGGGTAGTTATCATCAAACGCCTATGAAAAGGGCAACGACACGTGCCTAACGTGTCGTCTATACATGTTTGCCGTCCAGGATGTAGGGGTGTAAGCACAAGTATACAATGCGGGTACACGCGTCACCTCTTACCGCTTCCCGCTTATATGAAGAGCTAATGAGATCTGTATCACAGATACTAGGTTTTTTTTAAATATGTACGTAAATAAATCGACGGTGGTAGAGTCTTATGTCAAAGGCTCGTCTACGGCGGCACTACAACCTATTTCTGCCGTAGAGCGGCAGTGTGAGAACTGCTGTGTTCCGGTTTGAAGGGCGTAGTTAGGCAGAAGACACCGAACAAAAGGCATTCCAACTTAGTCCTCAGGAGTAGCGGGTAGTAAGATAGGACTTACGTTCTATTTGAGGTTGGATGTGGATGTCCATGGCCTGCAGTGACCACTTCAAGTGGACTGCATGCTCGTTTGCTATTCATATATAGGTACATAATATACATAATTAATAGCTATAGCATAGCTATACATAATTAAAAATATTATTAAAAACCTTCAGAAAAATAAACGTAATACTTTGACATACCTACTTAAGACCGTCGAAATAATAAATTATGCATTTAGACTTTAGTTACTGGTCTCGGTGGTTTATTTCTATGTATCTCCGTGGAATTTTGGTTTGAAGGATGTAGTTAGGCAGACTACACTGGACAGAAAGAATTCCAGCATAACTCTCAGGAGTACCAACGCATCCGTGTACAACCTTCGACAGGACTTCAGCTCAATTTGAGGCTTGACTTAGACGCCCATGGGCTGCAGTGACCATTCACCTCATGTCTTCAATATAAAGAAAACATGTATTGAAAATTCTAAAAAACCAGTCCCAAAAATGCCGTAAGGAATTCCCCATACGTTCCACATACAGATATTTACTTAATTAAAATTACTCTATCGCTTATCTCGCCCACAAGTAATTTACAAAGGATAAGAATAACGGACGCTACCAGATTTAGAAATTAATCGAATACTCGAATCTAATTTATTCCATTAAAAAATCAGATTAGCTCGAAAATACTTACAAATTCGTTTCAGTACGGTTAAAACAATTCATTAGCAGCTATCGATTAATAATATATCACGCGGTGACTTTAATAAGTACAGAAGTAGATCGATTGATAGTGATGTGAAATGTTTCGAATAATTTTTTCACCGAATTATCTCACCGCGAGCGATAAAACTATAATACATAAATTATGAAGTGCGTCGTATGGCTGAGAAAACATTTAATGATATCTTGAACACTCCTTATTTATTATTTCATCTCGTTATGGTTGACCGGGAGAAAAAGCCGGCGGGATAAAACTTTCGGCACTATATTATTTATATTCGTAAATACATACTTTTGCTTGAGTTAGTGATAGTCTAGACTCTAGAGGTTAAGAATGTTTACCTTAAGTTCAGATGGATAGCGGAATCCTGACCAGCACTTCTATGTGTTTCTAAATTATGTTATGAGTATTTGAAGTTAATTATCATCAAACGGCGAAGGAAAATATTGCGAGGAAACCTGCAGGCCTGAGAGTTATCCATAACGTTCTCAAAGGAATGTGAAGTCCGCCAATCCGCACATATGTATATCTGTACAGAATAACAGTCTCGTTCAACATTCAAACAGCATTAAATCGTATGCAGATCGCATCGGCTTCTAAATGAAAAACTGAAAGTGTTAAAATTATGCTAATTTATTATGTTTAATTGACGAGTTTTTACAATTTTAAAATACAAACGCTCACTCGCTTGTCGCTTCCGGTATGTATGAAACGAGTGCATCGACTTCTAAAATCGATTATGGAAATCGATTGCGGGTGAAATATTCGGGTGGGCCTGTAATGGCTGGTGTCGTAACAATATAGCGGACACAAATTGGTCGTTAGATGCATACGAGCGTGCTTATAGCATTCTTCCGATTAGAATAGCGATTAAGATTCTGTGGTGGTGCTTATAATTTTATTGCATTATTCTTCGATCAATTGTTGATCGAAGACATTGTTTAATATATTTTCGGTGGAGACGAAGGTGGGTGAAATTATTTTAAAGTGGGGAAATTCGTCCCGGATACCAAATCATCGCGGGGGCGAAAGCGGGCTGTGCTGAACTTCAGCGGCTAAAATCTCACTGTGTTCCTCACTTCGCGAAGCAACAGGCAAGCAATGCTTTCATAATCTTCCGCGGCTCAGAGAGCGTTGGTCTCTATTGGGGACCCCTTCTCATTAATAGGACGAGTCTGGAGTTTCTTCTGTCTGCACGGAAACACCGTGCCACCTCGGGCCTACCCGTGACACTGCACCCGATATTGCCATTATTTTAGTCTCTCAGAGTGGGACTTTTTCAAATGTTTATTTAATCATTATTAAGGATGTTTTACATCAAATAAAAATTTAAAGTTCTGTTTAAATTGTCAAACACATTTTTTGTTAAATATATTGCCAAACATCATCTTATTACTGAAGCGGGATGGTTTTGGATTTTTTGTGGAAAGCCAGACAATATGAGTCCATCTTTGATGGTGATAGAGTCTTACGTCAAAGGCTCGCCTACGGCGGCACCACCGCTGCACCCGTTTCTACCGTAAAGCAGAAGTTTGATAACTGCTGTGTTTGAAGGGAGCAGGTAGGCAGAAAACACTGGACAATAGGCATTCCAAGATAGTCCTCAGGAGTAACAACGCACTCACGTACGTCCTCAAGTAGGACTTACGTCTTAGAAGAGGTTTGATGTGGATGTCCATGGGCTGCAGTGACCACTTAACATCAGGTGGCCGGCATGCTCGTTTGCTATTCCGTTAGTACATAAGAAAATGTCCTCATGACATTATGTAAATGACTAACTGTGAATACTAGAATGTGAATATAGGCATTACACTATACAATTATTTATCCTTCATTTTTAATGTTAGTCCGATACTACTCACGATAACCAGCTGACGTGAGTTTAAAATAAGAGCTACTGTAAATGGCGCCCAACGTGGGGTCAGTGAGATATTACTATTATAAGAGGAACCAAAAATAAACACGAACGAATGGGAGCACAGAACTTTTTTATTATTTTTAAATAATCAAACCCTTACATACGTAACACCTCTTAAAAATATAACTAAGTATGTAAGCAAATTAACAGTAGGTTCAAACTCAATAGTATTTCTGAACGTTAGAAAAATAAAAATAAAACCCTTTAAAGTAATTATATTTCTTATAAAAGGTGTAATAAATCGTTGAGTTAAAATAATTATAAAAAATTTATATAAATAGTATGAAATTTTCTACATTATATGTTCAATCGTTATTCTGCCGCGTTCTCCTTTAATCACTATCTAGTCGTGTCGTACCTGCATATGTATTGACTGGAACTGCTGTTTCACATGCAAGGTTCCGTTTTCTTTAAGTACAACGAATTTGTTTTATTATTATTATTATTATTTATTTTGTTTATTCGTGTATTATTCTGCTTAAATATTAGTATGTGTATAATCTTCGTATATTGCACTACAATATTTTTCAGATTTTTTAAATAAAAGACTGTATTTTAGGCCATGGTTTAATACAAGTCACAGTGGAATCCGAAACAAATAACGAATGAATAATAAGTAAACGCGACCACCCTCAATATCACTAACAATTTAAAAATGATATGGAATTTTATAATTAAAAACTTGGTTTTTAAGATGATTCTGAACGGTATGTCTGCTGTTAGTCTGCCCGACTCGCCACAAATAAGAGAGCGCATAGAAACTAAGAAAAGAAACTTTACCTGCTATCAGTCTGTCCTACTCATCAATGAAGTGAGCGCAGAGAAGCCAACGTTAGTGAAGTTAATCTGCTACCAGTCAGTCTGACTCACCTCAAAGACGTATCGCGCCTTGAAGCCGGACGCGACGTTGTCGAGGTCAGTGTGCAGCGCGATGAGCAGGCCGAGCGCCCCGCGCGGCGACTGCAGCGGCCCCGGCGTGGCCAGCCCGCACCAGCGGCCCAGCGGCACGCGCGAGCCCTCGCGCCCCGTCCACCACGCCTCCACCCAGTCCTCGCTGCACGTCGCCCCGCTGATGACACGTTACACGTTTTTTATTTAGACTGAACGCAAACGAGCAAGCGGACCGGCTGATGTCGAGTTCCCCGCTGACTACACGTTACACATTTAAACTGAACGGCAAACGAGCGAGCGGACCGGCTGATGTTGAGACGCTGACGACACGTTACACATTTAAACTGAACGGCAAACGACCGAGCGGACCGGCTGATGTTGAGACGCTGACGACACGTTACACATTTAAACTGAACGGCAAACGAGCAAGCGGACCACCTAATTGAGTTGTCACTGCAGCTCATGGACATGCTCATTGAACCTCAACTAAGACGGAAGTCCTATCTAAGGTTGTGTGTGGATGCGTTGCTTCTCCTGAGGACTAGGTTGCGATACCTCCGGTCCAGTGTCTTCTGCCTAACTACAGCCTTCAAACCGAAACACAGCAGAGAACTGCTGCTTTACGGTAGATGTAAGCGCAGCGGAGGTAACGCCGCAGGCGAGCCTTCGACATAAGACTCTACCACTATCAAATAAGATTTATTGTTTCCCTTATATATTAAACGCGATAAATCATATTTATAGTAAAAAACCACGCTTCAAAATATACATCTAATACACAATTCAAGTGATGATGTACTGAAAAGCACTAGGCTTAAGACTAAGTAAAAAAAACTTATGAAAAGAAATCGAAATCACATAGAATTGTCAAAAAACGAAAAAAAGGCCCATTTTGTGTTATATATAATTTATATTAAGCCATATATCCGCAAACATGCCGATTGATTAACGTCGAATGATGACAATCATTGAGCAATGAGAGCTTCAAACGTGCTCCATGCTTGATACACCCAAGAGATTTGTTTGCTGATAACTTTCATATTATATCATCATCATCATCAACCCTTTATTGTTCCACTGCTGGGCGCGGATCTCCTCTCAGAGATGAGAGAGTTTAGGCCATAGTCCACCACGCTGGCCAAGTGCGGATTGGCGGACTTTCCTATATTCATATATCCTATTAGTTAAATTCATTCCGGATCTCCCTTCTTGCGTCTTTATAATCTCTCCATATCATCCGTAATAGATTTTTTCTTAAGTTTGGCATTGCGGGAATCGAAATTTCCCACTAATTTTGTCAAACTTACCTGTACAGACCGGCAGTGGCGTTCCACGAGTCCGCCTTCACTTTAAAGTGGTCGAACACCACAGTGACCTGCTCGTTGGGCGTGGCGTCGAGGGTGTAGGTGCAGTTGGTGTGCGAGGGATAGTTGGAGGGGTAGCGGGGCGAGTTGAACTCCCCGCGCTTCTTCGCCTCAGAGCGGTACGTGAAAGCGCATTCGCCGCCAGGCGCCGCCGTGCCCGGCACTCGGTACTCTGGAACGTTGAAGAGCAATTGTACGTTTTCTTTTTCATATTAACGGAGTAGTCGAGCACGCAGTCCTGGGCACCTGATGTTAAGTGGTCAAACCTCAACTAGTACTGAATTCCTATATGCGGTTGTATGTGGATGTGATGCTACTCCTGAGGACTAAGTTGGAATGCCTCCTGTCCAGTGTCTTCTGCCTAACTGCACCCTTCAAACCGAAACCCAGCAGTTCTCAGATTGCTGCTTTACGGCAGAAATAGGCGTCGCCGCAAGCTATAAAGTGTATTGTAAGCATAAGTACAATAAATAAATAAATAACGTTTCACACTCATAGCCCCACGGTAGGATTTAACCTGTGTCGTGGGTGCCATGGACACACAAAGAAACAAGCACAGAAACACCCAGACCGGGTGCAGAAATCAAAATTCGTCATTAAAATTTTTGCCCCGCTGGGAATCGAACCCAGGACCCTCCGAACGGCAGACCGCAGAATATGTAACACAGGTGAATGCATGTAGACTCAAAAACATATTTAGCCCTGAGGTTGTATGCTCTGTTGTTGTTCTGGTTATACGACGAGTTATATAAAAAACACGGATTCACACCCCCGTCTTTTTAGAAGCTTTGAGGTGTTCCCTGGGTGCTCCAATTGCTAACCTAACAGCAGTTTCGCGTCAATATGACGACCCATATAGCGCCGTGGTCGACGCGCGGTCTGCCGGTCGGAGGGTCCCGGGTTCAATTCCCAGCGGGGCAGAAATTTGAATGATGAATTTATTTTACAGTTTATGGAAAACTTACAGCTATTACGAACTTAAGTTTAAGTAATATAAACACTTTATGGCCGATAACAAGTTTTCACTTATAGGTATTTTATTTTATTTTTTATTATGGAGAACACATAAATTAAAAAAATATATAACTATGTATAATTTTCAAAGAAGGTCTGCGAGTATTTGGGCTAAGTGCCTCGGAGAGGTACAGAATAGGTCGATGTCAATTTAGATTTCTGTACCTGGTCCGGGTGTGAGCGCATGTTTCTGTGTATGTCCGCGGCACCCAGGACACAGGTTAAATCCTACTGTGGGGCTATGAGCGTGAGACGTTCAAAAAAAAATCCAATATCTCACCAGTCTCAAAAGTGTATTTAGCCTTAAACCCCCGGCCCTGGTGCTCGCCGGAGCTGAACACCATGACGAGCCGCGGCCCGTCGGACAGCAGCGGCGGCGGGAAGGCGGGCGGGCCGGCCGCGCCCTCGCCGCACAGCTCCGCGTCGTGCTTGTCGTACGAGTCCGTCGCCTCCTGGCCGCGCAGGTACACCTTCAGGTACCCGTCCGAGCAGGTGCTGGCCGCCCTGCGGACCGGCAGCTCCGTCAACTCTCCGACTGATACACCGGGGCTCGCTCTCCCGTCCCGTTTAGGGTACAGTCCACCGCGCCGGTCGAGCGCGGATTGACGGACTTCATACGCCTCGAGAACATTATGGAGATGTCTTTTTTAGGCATACAGGTTTCCTAACGATTTTGTCCTTCATCCCTTGAAGCGAGTGTAAATACCCTTAATAATTCGAAATTTAGCGGTGCGTGCCGCGATTAGAACCCCGGCCCTCCGGAGCGAAAGGTCTAGATTTTAACCACTAGGCTATCGCTCACTTTATTCATATTAAATTGCGTAATAAAAAAGATTATATTAAAAAAAAATTCAGCTTTATTTTGTTTAAACGTTTCGTCAATTTTAAGACGACACAATGCAGGAGAAGCGCCTGAAAAGTCATTCGAGCGTTGAATACTTCAACTGTCCCCCCTGCACCGCGCTGCCACGGAAGTTAAGTTCCTTAGTTAAACAACAAGCCTTAAAAGAAACTTCGTACTCACTCCGGCTTAGGATTCTCTACTTTCGGTATAGAAAAGTTCTGGAACTCAAGCCGGACCCTTTCCAAATTTTGTGAGTCTTGCATACCATATATAAAATATCTGAAAAGATACAAACAAATGAATGACGATTAAAAACGACGATGCGTAATAAAAATTTAATTTAATAAAGGCTTCTGTCTTATTACTTATGTATGTAAATCGTAGAAACGAACATTGGCCGCCACGTACGTTACACGCGTCACATTGCTTCATAATAAACTACCGCCTGGGATTTTTTTAAATATTTTTTCATGGAATAGCAAACGAGCATGCACCCGATGTTAAGTGGTCACTGTATCGTCACTCATAGATATCCATATTGAAAGTCAAATAGTACCGAAATTTTGACATGTGAATGTGTTGCCACTCTTGAAGGCTAAGTTGGAATGCCTCTTGTCCAGTGTATTCTTCCAAACTACACCCGTCAAACCGAAACACAGTAGTTCTCACGCTCCTGTTTTATGGCAGAAATAGGTGCAAAGGTGGTGCCGCCACAGGCGAGCCTTCGACATGAGACTAACTCTAAACCACCGTCATAATTTCACGTGCGGCTATCAAACTCGCGTAAAGGATTCCGAACGACTCTGAAAGACTTCTTATACTTACCTACAAACAACTTTTTGTATATAGGGGAATGGATAATTTGGATGGTACACGAATCCTGTAGATTCTTTTTTACTAAGGATTTTCTGGTCGCACTCTGAGCCCCTAATGTGCTCGGCGTCGTGTTTACTTATAAAATCTGAAAAGGACACAAGCGAAAAAATCGATATTACATTTTATTTTTCAATCGACATTACACATAATTTTGATGATTTTATTTGAACCGTATACTTTTTGCGTTGACATTTATGTACTTCGTCATCAACACATTATTGTTCCACTGCTGGGCATAGGTCTTCTATCAGAGATGAGAGAGTTTAGGCCATAGTCCACCACGCTGGCCAAGTGCGTGTTGGCGGACTTCACGTGCTTTTGAGAACGTTATAGAGAACTCTCAGGCACCTAGTTTCCTCACGATGTTTTCCTTCTCCGTTAAAGCGAGTAATAATTAATTCATAATACGCACATAATTTCGAACAGTTGAAAAGACGATATTTTGAGAAATAGAACAGCGTGCCGGGATTTGAACCTCTGCCCCGCTACTTAACCACTGGGCTATCAATCACTGTACATGACTTGTTTTATTATCTTAAGACAAACACTTAGCAAATATCGTCTGTGCGCCTGTAATTGTTGGAGGTTATTATCATTTTTCGATAAAACTGTACATATAAAAATGCGCTCTATGCGCTCCTAAACCATTAATCCGATAACGATCAAACTGTACTGAGTTATTGTATGTACGCCTGGCAAGGTTTTTGACATAGTACCACCAACGTACAATAGATGGCGCGCAAAACATTGCAATGTGTTTCATTTCATATAATTTAGCGGAAGTCCGTCAGTTTGCAGCGCATTAATGTGTGTGTTTTGAAGAACACGCGAAAGAAGTCGTGGCCAACAGCTAGTTAGTAACAAAGATATA
>DWKW01002888.1:0-10538 GCA_018250115.1 Doberes anticus
TGGAGAATGCCACTAGGCATTAAGTTCGCCCTTTGTTACTCCTATGTAATAGGTTAACAAAAATGAATAAATAAAAAAAAAATGTATTAAAGTAAACTATACAACTTTTATTAAAACACAAAATACGTTATATATAGGTATATAATTTTTATAGTTGTAATAGCATAGTAAATAAATAAATAAATAAAAATTAATAAAATATATTATCAAAAATTTTAAATTATTACAATACGTCATCTTTGATACGATAATTTAGTATACTAATATCGAGAGCAGAGTGGCGCAGTGGAAGCGTGCTGGGCCCATAACCCAGAGGTCCGTGGATCGAAACCACGCTCTGCTAATGTAGACCCTGTATGTTTTTTTTTATTTCTTTTGTGTCAATAATTTTTGTATTTCTTATGATTTTTATAGCCTAGCATTTTATAGTATGTACAGTTTAAGTCTCCTAAATATTTACGAAATTAAAATTTTCATGTTCCAGCGCTTTTATAATTGAATTAAAAGTTTACTTTTGTTAGATAATAAAATTGATTTCAACAATTGCTTTTTTAGAACAGGACAGCACTATTTTTGATTGATTTGTAGCACGGTCTGATTTCGGAAACAATTCATTTTCAACAACTTGAAAGTAATACAAAAGTCAGCCATCAGAGATTTGGATGCTATTGAAAATATAAATCGGACCTACACTTTCAAAATGGCCGTGATGCAAAAATGAAAAAATAAAACCTGTTTTCATTTCGATAATTTGGCCAAATACTATGTTTCGATCGAACGTACGTACGTATTATTTTAAATCTCTGAAATGAACTGAAGCAGAATAATTTGTAGTGCAGGGAACGAATACAAGAAATATAAATTCACGTTGTAACTAAATCAGCTAACAATTTAGTGATAACGCATCATAATAGCATCCTAAAACGAATATTTTAATCCTAAGCATTTAATATGCTAATACGCACTTATGCATTCTCGTGAGATGACACTTCAACTTGTTAATGTAGTAACAATTTAGTTTTCTGAAGATGTCAATAGATGGCGCTCAAAATAAAGTTTTGATTGGTATTTAATTTTTTGTAAATGTAAACTGTAAAGGGTTATGCAGGCTGGTGTTAAGCGGCCATATAACAAACCATGGATGTCCGCATCCAACCTAAAATAGATCCAAATAAATAGGGGCGTTGCTGCTCCTAAGCTCTTTGCAATGCCTGATGTCCAGTGTATAAGACTCTTCCACTATCAAGTTATAAACCTGTATTTATTAATATTAGTGAAATAGAGAAAACACTGCGCTGCGATCTGGAGACTACGAAGTGTTATCTCGTCCAGAAAACCACAGAGCCTGAAGACGAAAGTGTTCGAGTAATGTGTGTTACCAGTGATGACATATGGAGCCGAGACATGGTCCTTTACTGTGCGTCACATACACAAGCTCAAAGTCACTCAGCGAGCAATGGAGAGACCTATGCTCGGTATTTCTCTACGTGATAGCATCAGAAATGATGAAATCCGTAGACGAACGAGGTTCACCGACATAGCTTTCAGAATAAGCAGGCTGAAGTGGCAAAAGGAGTAGGGAGCGCCCTCCGACCAGATGGACTGATAACCTGAGAAAAACAGCGAGATACCGCTGAATTCAGAAGGCACAGGAAAGGACGGAGTGGCGCCAATTAGGGGAGGCCTATGTCCAGCAGTGGACATCCAAAGGCTGATGGATGGAGAGAAAACACTTCAAGTTAGAGAGGCCACGGTCGGAAGCTAGTATTGTATACAATAGATACAGTCAGACAAATGGATAGTTAAATTTTATGTAAAAACAATAAACATTTTAGCATCAATGCACGATTTCAGCACGAACGTAGAGGTTTTGGAAAATGAATTCCGAGTAAAATAAACTGTAGAATTTACACATTCCAGTTTAACAAGCTAACGAACTAATTAAATGAGAGTTCAAATATTGTATTTGCATTTTATTCTCTGAACAAGTAACTCGTGTAAGGAAGCGCGCTGGACTTCCGGAATTCACAGCTGAATTCCGGTATTTGCCGCTGAGCCACGGAAAATGTACTTACACCAGCTTGAAAATATAAATTTGAAAGGATTTCGGACAGAACAACGGATTAAAATTGAATAGTTACTTTTTGGTGAATAATTAGAAGCGTTTCTGGATATAGTGACCTTAGGTCCTAATTCGAGTTAACGAAAAACAAAATCGTATTTTGTAACATTCCATGCATTGACGATACCCTATTAACAAAAATTTTTTTCAAAATTAGTTTTAGACGATTTCGCTAGGGGCGCTGCGCTGCTTGCAGTTGTAGGGAATGATACGGAATTCGATTCGTTTAAAAAATTCTCTAGCCTAGCCCTTACGCTAGGGACCCGACGCAGGGACAAATTTTCATGTTCCAATAGAGGTTTTTTCTTCTTCTTAGGAGCAGTATCCAAGCACGAGGTTCCTTAGGTTTAATAATTTTTTTGAAGATAAATAAAATAGGAAATAATAAATTAAATAGCGATGTAGTATTACGATAAACGTTTATTAATGAAGTATTGTAATGGACGCATTATCACAACCAAATTTTTTTTCAAAAAGGCGCGTAACTATCCTGTCTTACTGACATCTAGTGATGTGCCGTATAGAAGTTAGTGATGCTCGCGATCGACCAATGGTTTATTTTCATCAGTTTTTAGGGTTCAGAATGTATAAACAAGTATACATGTAAGTAGATACAAAAGTACAAGGCCACAATTACAACAAATAAATAGTTAGGGTTAAAAAAAAATGTGTGTGTCTGAGAATGGGATTAGTTTGTTTATTTATAAATGTTCATGATACATATTGTATGCTTTTATTATATTGTTTATATACATATTATTTTACAGATGTAGTTTACATTAAATTAAATGATTACCTATTGCTGCGCCTGTAGTAAGTTTTCCGTCGTATTGTTGTGCTTTAGTCAATAGAGTAGCCATTAAAAATCTTCAATTTGCCATATTTTGTGTATTGCATATATTTGTTGGGTGAAAAAACATTAAAATCTAAGCCTTTACCCCTGGGAAATCAGATCTCGTTCACAATATGATGACAGACGCTTGTGGGACAGACCTGCTCTGATTATGTGACGATTAAAAAAGATATCAAGAGAAAATATTGCATAAATTATAACAAATTATTCTATAGATGTAGTAGTCCTCCCGCTACGGTGGATCGGGCTTCAATAACGCAAATTTTTCGAAGTTATGTATGTATCAGACATTATTTATCACTCCCTTTAACGGTCCAGAAGAACGTAAGGAAATTTCGTGCTAAGAGGTTCTCTAAGGCATGTGACGGCCGTAGTAATAGTAAAAGTAACAAAACTGAATCGAGCTACCCATGATGACTCTTCTAGCGCAGTGAGTGTTTAGTCTTATAGTCTTAGGCTATGTGGTAGCGCAGTGAGTGTGCCGGTCTTAGGCTATGTGGTGAAAGTTTTCATCCTGTACAAGCGCTATTTTGGCCCTAAATCAGCAGTGTTAGGTTGATTCCATTAACACGAAACCTTTCCACTTAATCCTTTGTGGTAGTAGCATACATATATTTTATTTTATTTTTTATTCAAACGGAATAGCTAACGAGTATGCAAGCCACCTGATGTTATGTGGTCACTGCAGCCCATGGGCATCCACATCAAACCTCATATAGGACGGAAGCCCTATCTGATGTATGCGGATGCGTCGCTACTCTCGAGGACTAAGTTGGAATGCCTCCTGTCCCGTGTCTTCTGCCTAACAATACCCTTCAAACCGAAACACAGCAGTTCTCACTCTGCTGCTACACGGCAGAAATAGGTGCGGCGGTGGTGCCGCCGCAGGCGAGCCTTCGACACAAGGCTCTACCACCATAATAGCATATATTAAACGTATTTACGCATATGATAGTGGTAGTCTTTGTCGAAGGCCTGCCTGTCGGCACCACTGCTGCAGCTATTATTGCCGCTAAGCACCACTACTCTGAGGTTTCGGTTAAAAGCGTAAGGTAAGGCAGACTACACAGGAAAGATCAAGACTTAGATCTCATGAGTAGCAACGCATCCACCTACTATAACAGATTGGAGTTCTGTTCTGTTTGATGTTGAATTTTCATGTCCTTGGGCTGCAGGTACCACTTAAAGTGGCTTGCACGCTCATTTGCTGCTCCTTACATTTATAAAAAATCGATTTCCGACCTCAGTTCTGTTTTCTGTGGATGTCCATGACCTGTAGTGACCACTCATCATTGCTCTGTAAAATCATTTGCTACGACTATATGAAAGAAAGATGAACAGATTACACCATATTGTGGGTTTGAACCTAAGCGTAAGTCTGTGTATGCTCATGGCACCCAAAATCGTATTATAGGAGTTTTAAAACACCAAAAAATTATAAAACAGCACTATGAAGTCCTAAGGCCTTTATGAATAAAGATAAAAAATATTGTTTATGTTGTTGTTTATTGAAAAAAGGGTGAGCAGAGTTTAGGGTTTTTATGAATTAAATTTGTAATTCTTTTTAAAAAATAATGTAACAAAAATTTTCTTGGTGGATATAGACAGGCTTGTTTTCGTGCTCTCTGATCGACTTCGGCAATCGTCCGAGTAGGTTTAGAAAAAAAAAAAAAATTAGCACAATAGCAAACGAGCATGCAGGCCAACTGATCTTAAGTGGTATCTGCAGCCCATGGATATCCATGAGGAATAATTCAGGATTTCATTACTGACTGCATTTGTCTTCCACATTCGCAATGAACATAAACCGATATTGTTAAAAAAACCTTGTAGTCCGCAAACAAAACGATTGCAATTAACTATAAGAGTAAATTAAATGGCACTTAATGAGCACTTAATATGGCTCAGTGAGAAGAAACAGCCCGGAAAAATGTTGAGTGCAATGAGAGAACAATTTAAATGCTGTAAATCTACATATAAATTGCAGTTAGCGGTGCTACGGCTTGCTTTTGAGAGTGGATATCGGATGCGATTCGTAGCGATCATATGACTGATTGTAGGATTCGATCGGCTAAGTTAAATAGCCTTATCGTGATCCGGCTGACGTATTTAGATCTACAAAATATTTAACAGGACTAACTAAAGAGGCTACATAATATTTATACTTTAGGTTTTTGGACACTCTGTGGCATGCCGTGCTCTTTAAATATGAAAAAATACAGTTTCATTTTTAGGTTAGTCCCTAACCTATACTTTAAGGTGGTCACCGTCGCCACTGGATAGCTCCAGCATATGAGGCGCCAATCTCAGTGAGTCAAGGAGAGATGCCGGGATTCGAACAACAAGGTTATTGCTGCTTTTTATGTATCAAAATTTGAAAATGCGAGGTCTAAAATACACCCATTCAAAAGGTGTTGACCCCAAATTTTGTAACGAATTGAGCCACGTACGAACTTACGTGACTGGTCATGGTTTTGAAAAGCATTTCAGTGGAGTACAATAACGCACGTACCTGCAATTTTATTTATAGCTTTGCACTTCAGAAAGAGTTCTACATAAAAAATTTACAATCACGATGAAGAGACATAGTGACTACTATAACCTTATCAGATATTTAAATCAAACAAACTTTCAGCAATTCCACAAATCTTGCGCACAACCACAACTAATTATACCGACAAGTAACGTAACGGCATCTGTACTGAAACGCACAGCCAAGATTAAGTCACAAGTCAGAACTATTTAGAGGTATCTGTCTGTTTGTTCGCCAATCACTCAATAACTAGGGATCGAAATATAGCTGATACTTAAAATCATTAAAATTATTACCTCTCCAACAGGTACTTCGGTGTAGCTGACTCCCATCCTAATCTTGCCCAAACATAGAGTAGATCAGTAAAATAAGTGAAAGTATGTACGTATAAGTGAAGTATAGTGTCGATGGATCTACATAGTATCCAAAACCACATGATAGGACCACATTGCAGTGCGCACTTTATAATTAATTGTTGTTATAATTAATAAGGCCATGTTTAACTGGAATTACATAAAAAGTCTGCATTATTAACGACAGTACAATCATAAACGATCATCTGCAAGATACATGAAATGCTTTATTCGATTAAATTTCTTTATTTCTTTGCTTATTTCCCGTGAAGTCAGTCATGAGAAAGTCCGTGTGTACTACCTGAAATTTACTGATTGTGGCCTTTAGAAGGGAAATAAAAAATATTGACATTATTATTGACACTATAGATTTACATGATCGAATAGAATCTAAGTTATTTACTATGTTTCATTGAAATTATTTGTTTGTTTACTTACTCCACGTAATGACAGCCAGCCATTTGACATTTCAAAGTCCGCCGTAATTGTAACCGCTAGTTGCCACTGTCATCGCGCACCCAGCGAATAAGATGAAGTTTGTTTGTTTCTTTCTTTCAATAAAGTAGAATAATCTTCATAAGTCAGATATGCCGACTTAAACTATAATTATCAGGTCCTGGCGGTCTATTCTTTAAACACGAACTCTGTGATTTTGTCCCAAGATTCATACGGACATACGAGTATTTCCGGACGAGTTGTACGAAGAATTAACGATTTGGCAGCAACGTCCTACTGTCCAGAACTTATGCATCTGAATAGATACCAGAGTAGAGTACGATCGGAAGTTTTGAAGAACTTTTGTACGGATTCGAAACTTCGCTTACGGACATAGAGCCCCCCTGTTTGTGTTGCGGACTACCGTTGCGTGTTTACTGACTCGCCGCACAATTGGCCCGATAATGTTTTGTGCCAACAAATCGGCCATGTTGATTTGAGCAAGTTTGTGCAAAGCTAAAGCAATATTTATTGTCGCTGCTTATTTTGTGAGAAATTTTCTAGCGAGAGAAAAGATGTGTTTTTTAAAAATAAATATATCGGGTGTGCATTAAAATCAAAATTAAAGGTTGCTTTAGCAAGTTTTTTTTTCAGAAGAAAATTGTTTTTACTAATCGATGGAAATTTTAATATTTTTTAGAAGTAATCCATACATTATTAGGGTGCTAGGGTTTTTTTTATATGATCGGAATAGCAAACGTGCATGCAGTCCATGGACATCCAATTCAAACAACAACTAGAATGGAAGCCTGAGGTTCATATGGATGCGTTGCTATTTCTGAAGACTAAATTGAAAGTGCGTGTGTGTTCTGCCTAACTGCACCCTTCAAACCAAAACACAGCAGTTCTCACACTCTCTCAGTTCGGTAGGCAGACTACAATGAGATAAAAGGTGTTCTTATTTAGTCCTCAGGAGTACCGACGCATCCTTGTACCAATATACTGGTTATATTGGACAAGAGGCATTCCAACTAAGTCCTCAGAAGTAGCCCAGCGCATCTACTTTAATCTCCAGCAGATTTCACAGTTCCCGATTCGAAGGACTGTAAATGGTGACCATTGAACATCAGGTAGCATGCATTTATTTTATTTCTTCTATTTTATTATATGTTCTATCTACTGTCTACAGTAACGTTTACTGTGTAATAACTATCAAATAAATAGATAAATGCTTGCCCGTTTGCTGTTTCGTTAAAAAAAACGTTTGTTCTCACAAGTGGATTAACAGTTTATAGAACGGCAATAGTCTGCAATAGTTGGCATAGACAATGATTGGTGCTGGGCATCTGCCTATTGGAGCCTCGCGCCGCATCTGCGTATGAAATATTCATACGGTTTTCGGGCTATCCGATAGAATGCTACTGTTTGACTTATTACTTAGACAATATTTTTTTTATGAAGGTTGTATTACGATAAGTGTAAAAGTTACGTGCAGAGAAATAACAAGAATTATATGCTGTAAGTACTTTTTCTGAAATAAATGAATAAAACGTTTTTAATTGATATCTGACCTCTGTCTATTTTGTCAGTAATATTCATTCGTATTATACAAAATATCATAATAATATATTTATGAATTATCACTGATCTTACGATTTTCCACTGGTAGTTTCAATCTTTGAGTTGGGAATATACTTGCGTGTACGAATAGCTTGTGATCGCACCGCTCTTTCAGGAAATCATCATGATCATCAACCGATTATTGATCCATTACTGTACACGGGTCTCCCTTCAAAGATAAGAAGGTTAAGGCCATAGTCCACCACGTTAGTTATTGCGGATTTGGGACTTCACATGCCACTGCGAACATTATGTAGTACTCTCAGGCATACAGGTTCCTTGCGATGTTTTCACCGTTAAAGTGATATTTTTACTATGGACATAATTTAGGAATAAATATAATAAATAATGTAATATGAATGAAAGAATTAGCGGATTCGAAGCCCGAACCACCAAAGCTGTCGGGAGCGGGAGGTCGAGATGCTAAACCACTAGGCTATCACTCACTTCCCGCATACAATATATTCAAATTGTTTCGGAGCGGAATGGTCGGATCGATTATGGTTATGATTGGCGGAGAGCTATTGATTTGTCGGTGATTTTGTGGTTTATGTGCTATGAATTTATGACACTTTGCAACTTGCAATATCATATACAGTGTAACCTTAACATAGCGACCCTCAAAATAATGAGTTCATTGATTTAACAAATTTTCTAAATCCTCAAGAATTGCTCATAAGAACTAATACAAAATATACCCTTACATTATAGAAAGTGAGTATTATTTATCTCTATTTAACGAATTTTTTCAACTTAAAACCATTACTTACATAACGAATCCTGTCGATTATTCCTACTTATTCTACAATAATTCATGTCTCGACAGGTTCAGACACGTTAAATTCTTCTTCGTAAGACGTGAAAGTTAAATTTTACTTACCTTGTTAAAACGAATCGTAGTCTAACTTAACCTCTATATAACAAACCTCATTGTAACGAGTTACTTGGTTATACTAAGTCTATTATTATTATAGAATATTATCTAATTCATTTCAGTTTAATTATATCGAGGTTGCACTGTAATATGACGTAGTAGCAAATTATATATGGTCGATGGTTGTTTTTTTTTCTTATAAAAGGAGTAGCAAACGAGTCAGCAGGTAATGTAACGTTACGCGGTCACTGCAATCCTCTATTCAAATCCAACCACAAATAGAACCTTTAAAAACCTTTAAATTGTCTAATGTCGAAGGTCCGCCTGTGGCGGCATCACTGCTGCACAGATTTCTGCCGTATAGCAGCAGTTTGAGCACTGTTGTGTTTGGGTTTGAAGGGTATGGATATGCAGATTACACTGAGATAAAAGGTTTTTTCAATTTATCCCCTGATCTCAGGCTTCTGTCCTATTTGAGGTTGGATATTAATGTCCGTAAACTAAAAAATTTAGACTGGTCCTTGAAAATATTAGAAAAGTGATATGGGGAAAAAAATTGTGTATCAACAGAATACTTCGTGCGAATTAATTAATAATTTATTATTTATTAAAAATATTTTATTAGTAACTCTTAATTCAGTTCTCTTTAGCTAAAATCACATACGAGTATATTACACTAATAAGTCACTGGTGTAAAAGGGTGAATATAAAACATTTAATTATTTCCCTGCGCACGTCTTGTATAAGTCATGGAGTCGCCGTAAACTAGTGTAGTGCCCACAACTCCGACTCAGTCGTAAACCAAGTAATCAGAGCCAGTGTGAAGGTTTCAGAGAGATATGAGTGTGTACTAACATATGAACGCTTGGTATTTCCACACACAACCCGTAAAGATGAAAGCCGTAGACGAAAAAAAGGTTGCCGACGTTGTTTCCAGAATTACGAGTAGCAGCTTTTGTTGCAATAAAGCTGTTTATCAGGCAATATCTTTTGCAGGAACTTGAAAATATGGATAAGAAAGAACTTAAATGCGAGTAGCACGGCAGAAAGTGAATGATAACTTAGTAGTTAAGAATGTGCGCTGGTGCAGCGGGGTTCAAAACCGGAACGCACCACTAATTATTTAAAAATTACGTGCGTATTACAAATTAATTAACACTCGCTTTAGCAGTGAAAATTCTAAAAGTTTTTCATAATGTCACTTTTGAAAACATGTAAAGTTCGCTAATCCGCACTTGGTAACTGTGGCGAATTATGTGGTTCCCAGCAGTGGGACAATAATGGGTAGATGACGAAGATGATCACCACGGTAAAAGAAGTACTGATCACATTTTGGCCAAATGAACGGAATTAATGGAAAGAAATGAAATTGTAGTTCATACGCCCAAATACTCTTCATGGTTCTTCATGACTATTGTTAGTCTACATATTTCGTATATGAAACGTGCATCGATGTGCGAGCCGATAACAATATATTCAATTAACAAACCATTTAATTATATTCCTCGATACAATTTTACAGCATAAAAGACAAATAAAAAAAATATTATGTGCTTGGCCAGAAATATCTATTTGTCGTTTTTTTTTGGTGGTAGAGTCTTAATTCAACGTCCCACAATCAAATCCCTCAGTAGGATTTAACCTGTGTCGTGGGTGCCATGAACGCATACAGAAACTAGCCAAAAACACCCGACTAGGTACAGAAATCTAAATCATCATACCAATTTGAGGCCCGGGTCTCGGGCGGC
>DWKW01002889.1:0-10537 GCA_018250115.1 Doberes anticus
ATTAGTATTATGTGTATCACAGTATTCGATAACGCACGTCTTTGATATCTGATATCGCTTATATAGGCCGTAGCAATTACTAATAGCACACTTCAAAGAGACATCGGCACAAAGAGTTGCATTGTGTAGCGTCGCTTAGGAATTTCTCATCTGTTCAGTACGAGTACATGGCACGTATACTCTGGCCTCACACAATATCCGACCATCACATAAAGATGCCATTGTCCTCACGCTAGTTTCATTAACCGTGGGATTTTATGTGCTTTCTGATGATAATTTTTGCTATCAATTTCTGTCCAAGGTTCGCCTGCTGCGGCGAAATCACTACTTATGTTTACAGTAATGCAGTTCAGTCTGAAGGGTCTGGTCAGATGATTATCATATGGGATGTTCCAACTTAGTGATTTCAGGTGTAACCAGGTGTCTACGTTTAATAAGTAGGTAGCAAAGTATCCACATACGACCTCAGACTGTACTTCGGGTCCTTTTTAAGGTTGGTTACGGATGTCCATGATCTGCAGTGATCACCTAACATCAGGTAGTCTGCGTTTTCCTTTATTACTACGTTAAAATATAAATGTAAGAACAATTATTATATATTTTATATCGAAGATATTTAACAATATGTTGAGCGTAATCTATTACAGTAATATATCTGTTTATTCACATTTCCTTCAACCTACGACTGTGATGCCATTTGTGTACGCCTTGAGTTATGTTTTCCTACATTCATAAATATGTATACGTGCAAACGGGGAGATGGAAGGTTACCACGTATTGTCTTTAAGTTCTTTCACCTTCATACTGTATACCCAATTTTCGCTTTTTAAAGCTCTTCTCTACAAAGACTGCTACTTTCCAAGAGAATATCTACTATGGTCTGCGGAAAATACACATTTTAAAAACATGTAATACTTTTAAATTTTAATATTGAAATACAGCCACCTGTGAATGCGTTCAAGTGGAATGAAAGTGTTCTCATTCCGCGGTCGTGCGGTTTTCCCGTGAGAACCCTAAACTACCCTACAAGAACACTTAACTTCGTAGTACCGTTAATAGGTAGGTATGCCGAGACATGTTTTTAAATCAGTATGAAATATGTAAATATAACGTGGACTTGTCTATGCAAATCTTTAAATATAAGACAAAAAGTTGAACCTTCCGCCCGCGACATTGTAATGAAAAATTTTAATAACTTTTATGATGTATCAAAAGTTTAATTGACCTTCCAGATGTTGGATGGCGCATACTACACAGAGGTCAAACTGCATCTTAATTATTGTTTGTTCACGTTGCCTATGTCGATTTCAAATATTCGAACTATTCCTATACGAAATTTCAATTTCAGCGATCCAATGATGCATGCCAATGCGCATTCTTTTGGAGATCCAAAAGCCTCCTAAATACAGCGCTACAGGACCTTCATAGAATTTTCCTTCAATGATTCCGACATCAAAATAAATAAAAAGACGTCCAAATAGCAAACAGATCTTCATGCTACTGGTTAAGTAACAATAAGATATTTCGACAATAATAAAATAATAATGTACGATGTTGATAATAAATAACATAACAAGACTGCAACAGATCACTTTCAATGAGTACAAATGTGTGAGATGAATTCTTACAACTACATTCGACTCGAGTGTCTGGTTAACAATAATGTGAAAGGTTACAGCCATGTCAAATGCAGACTCGCCCGTTCTAAAGATCAAGGACCGAATTGTTGAGACGGAATTAAATACACAGAAATGTATCAATGTAAATTATATCCTGAACTCAAGCTAAGGGTTCGATTTTGAAATACAGAAAGAAAAGGTAAAACAGTAGTCTGTTTAAAGGTTGAGAGCGGTGGCACCATCAATGCAGCTTTTCTGCCGTAAACCAGCAATCATCGGTGATGACTGGTGTGTTCCGGTCTAAACGATGAAGGTTATGGTTAGGTGACGCCACAAAGGCATCAATTAGTCCTTCCATTAGATTTTAAAGATCCACTGGTGGACATAGGCTTGGCTTAGTTGGTGTCATTCCCTTTCCCTTCTGACTAAAACGGTTACCCGCTGTCTTTCTCAGTTAATGCAAGATATAAAATAAATGACAAAAGGCGATCAACTTAATCAAAAGTGCTATCGACCATAATAGTTATTGTTTAATTGTGAAAAAAGGAACTACCGAAACATATTACTGGAACAATCAAACTATGCCTTGGTATGAGGTTATAACCATAAAAATAGTTTTAGAAGCTTTAAGTGAGTGAGTGTAGTATTAGTACGAAAATTTATTACTAAAACTATTTCCTAAATGAAATTTTCTTAAAGTACATGCCATCGAAAAGACTGAATGTTGATACAATGCAAAGTTAAATGCATTTTATACAACTAATTATTTCATTTAGGAAATCAAGTTATCATAATGTTTGCGTTTGTTTAGATATTCCTCTTTAAACACATCATTGTTAAGTTAATCGAAGTGTCGGATTCAACTTTAAAAGGAATAGCCGAATCATCACTATATAGTAAAAGGAAGCGCGTGACCGAAGACAATAAAGTTTTCAATTACTGTTTAGTTGATACCGCCCCTATCACATCCTACACCTATCCATTGTTTCCGATAGCATCGGATAAATATCCTTATGTGAAAGTCAAAGTAAAAAAAATACTGAAATAAACGATAAACGTTTCTAACGATAAATAATAATTATTTATATTATGTGAAACTATAAATGTTTCATACAAAGTAGGTAATAGGTAGGTAAAGTGACAAGAACGTACTGAAAAAACGCTGGAAGTTTGAATATAATGTTTTATTGATGTAATAGTAAACGTGCTATTATCCAGCCATTACACCAAAACATAAAAGAGTCATAATTGCTGCTTTCTTGAATGAGAATCTTCAAAGAGAAGTGTTAAGTTAAATAAGACAATTCAATACAATCATCAACCACTACTAGGCACGTATCTCCTCTCAGAGATAAGAAGGGTTGAAGTCATTTTACACCAAACTAGCAAAGTGAGTGGTGGCAAACTTCAAATGCCTTCAAGAATATTATGGAATATTTTTTATTTTTTTTATTTAGGTTTAAAGACATTTATTCGCATAAGAAACACAGTTTAATTTAGAATGAGATGCAAAAAATACATTAAATGAGGTAAATTTTAGGATTTATATTTCCTAACGATTTTTTCCTTCACCGCAAAGCACGAGATTATTATTATTTGTTACTATGCACATAACTTCAAAAATAGATTTTCCGTACCAGAACCCGCCGGCGCGGGATGCCAAACCATTAGGTGGTAGATTATTATATGATGGAGTCTTAATGTCGACGGCTTTACCACCGCTGCACCTATTTCTGACGTAAAGCAGCAGTGTAATAACTGCTGTGTTTCGGTTCGAAGAGTGTAGTTACGCAGACGACACTGGACGGGTGGCATTCCAACGTAGTCCTCAGGAGTAGCAACGCATCCACACACTACATCACGTGTGGATGTCCATGGCCTGAGGCAACTTAACATCACGTGGCCTGCATGCTATCGTTTGCTATTCTGTTGATATATTTAAAAAAAAACTGCTGCCTTTATATCCATTATATACAGCTATATATTATACACACTGCTTAAAAGAACGTTTGTATGATGTGTATCAATAAAAACATATAAAACGTTGACATAAAACGTTAAAGTTATTCATTAGGTTGTTTATTACAAATTAAGGTTAGAATAATGTCGTTCAACTACAAAAAAACGTTACTCCATCGGTTTGATTTGACAGCGCATTTAAATCTAACCCACACTCATTTTCCATACTTGGCGAAGCCTGCTTGCTTGCGGTAATGACCCAAGTCAAGCTACCAATTTAGGTGCAAGGAGGCACACATGTTTAAGTTTTGAGAATATGTCAACGCAAATGATTCATATCGATTTGAAATAACACGTTATTTTTAATCGCAGATTTTCAGTTGCAGACGAAGTTATGATATATGTAATTTATATATACATATATATATTATATGGTAGTCAAAAACAGTGATAACGCCAATTCTGTACATTGTGTGCCTTTTGACTGATATTGACTATTAGAAGTTTCTGACAAAACAATATTTTTTGATTCTTTGTCTGTTTGTCGCGCTCGTGACGAATAAACGACAAAATAGATTTGAATGCCACTTTCACAGTTTAAATGCATACGGTTAGACTAAAATACTACGATATGTTTGAACAAAATAGGTAATATAGAATCAAATATGCAGCTTGACCTCTCCGTAGTACGAGTCTTCATATAATCGGGAAGTCAATTAAAATAGAATTATCTTTTTTCACTGATATTCAGCGACAACGTCGCGGGCGGTAAACTACTTGCATATAAAACAATAGTTTCAACAGTTGTAACTAGTTTTCGTGATAACTGTACAACTAGTACCATCAAGATCTAATTATACTTATAAAATTCATTATGAAATATCAATAAGCTTGAATAGGTCCGTAACAAGGTGGACTATTCTGTTGGCATTTATAAATCCTGTTTCGATATGAAGCCATAATTATGAAACAAAATTTCTTATTGAATTTAAAGATTTTCTTAGACTGGGCATTTAATGTCCATTCTTAAAAATGTCCGAGCCTTAAATAAGCAATTTAGCGTTCTTCATAGTCATGTGATTGGCAAAGACTAAAGACATGATGTACCGTCGTTACTTTTAACTATGGACTGTCTCCCCAAACAAATGAGATTGGATTAGGAGTATGGAATACTCCTAACCTACGGTTTGTGATTTTTACCATTTTTACGTTGAGAACGGATGCCTTCGACGTAAAAATGTACGAGACTTTTAGTACATTATGTGAGAAAACTGTTTTATTGCTGTTACATGATGACAATGTGAGAATTTGTCATATCTTTGCCAAATAGTAATGGCAAAGATATGTAACATACAAATCATCATTTGCACTACAATGAATATTGTAACAATACGTGAGATTAATCGTCTAATGGATTAATGCAAGTTACAATAGGTACCGCAATATACATACGGTATAGGCAATAACGGGGAGGGTGTGGGATGAATGCACTATGACGGCAAGCCTATGAGCAACCATTGTGCCAAATGGCAAAGCAAAATCATCTCTAAGGTATAAGTACTAAAGGTTTAACAGACGGAGTTAAATATTTTGGTACATTTGTCTACCGAAGTGTGGCGAGTGAGGGGCCAAGTTGCAAGGGGACGTAGGAACCCTCGTTCAGTGCACTGCTGCAAACAATGTTATTTTTAAGCATTTATTTATCAAATTTTATGATACTTAATAGAATGTCTAGATAAATGTTCGTAACTTGAAAAGACAATAAATCTAGATCCACTTTAAATAGGTTTAAATTGTTCCTAAATGTAACATTTACAATCCCATAAAAGAAAACTAATTGGTAAAATAATACTTAATAATTGTCACAATACAAATTCATGTATGTAATCCTAAATGAATAAAAGGTTTCTGTACAGTATCAGTTTTATAAAAATCGCCACATTCACATTTTTAACCAAGTTATAGCTGAAATATAATCACTGAAACAATTGTTCCAATAGCTAAATATTAAATTACGTAAAACTAAAATGTGTATCCGTCTCTACACTTTATTATGAATGCAAGCATTTAATAATTATTTAAAAAAAAAGATAAACAAAAGTCGTTAACATACCTCTACGGGCGAGAGCGGTATTCAAAATTTGAATTCGGCAGAATTACTAAAGTCACAACCATTCCCTAAAGTACGAAAACAATATTTTTTAACGAATCTTAGATAACACACTGATTAAATTCACAAAGTTTAGTATCATCGATGTTTAATGCAAGTAGCGAACACTACTACCGGTTAAAGCGGAGCGCAACGTACGTCTGTAACGGCCGACGGATTAATACTGACATAACCTCAAAATTACGCAGCTAAGCGCGCGCTGTTAAGAAATTGTTTATGCCGTCTGTACTTCCATAAATAGGGTTCAATTGTGAAGAGAAGGACAACTAAACCAAACTACACACGGAAAGAAGAAGACGAAAAACCATTTGATAGACGTTTGAGGTTCTGACCTACGCATTCATTTATCATATCCTATAACGCTATTTCGTAGTAGTGTTTCGTAAAACTGTTTTTCTTACCATGCTCACGATAACCACAATCAAAACAACGGATACGGTTGGAATTTCGTGGCGCACAAATAACATTCACAAACTCGGAGTAATCTCGTTCTTGTGAATGGACATGATAACAGGCTACAATATGACATATATATCATTAATTTATTTTGAATTCAGGTCAACATTATTTGAAAGGATTAAAACCAAACCTACCAGAGTACTCAAATTCAGCGCGCACATTTTCAAAATAGAATTATCCTAATACAATACTAGTCCAGAGAAACGGTCATTTTCAATGTCAATGTCATTTTAGTTACCTCTATATCGCAACGAAACACTAAAATGTACATAAACAGGAACTATTTGACTATTTCTTAGAGTATAAAAAACGATACAAAGTTTGTATACCTGCGCAACGTCCCCCTGTGGTCCGTTTTACTAATGCTTAGAAAGCTATTCACCCGTGAAGAATGAATGATTTTAAACAGCCTCTTACAAAAACCTGCTCAGAAATTCTTGCCACTTGACGTTAAAAGCAAAAGGGACAAAGTCAGGTGGTTTCTGTTTCATATAAATTATCGATGACCCGTATGGCGCAGTGGACAGCTTGCTTTTCTGCCGTTCGGAGGGCCTGGGTTCGACTCCCAGCTTGGCAGATATTTCAATGATGAATTTAGATTTCCATTACTTGTCTGGATTTTTGTGTTCTTATTTACTTGTGTGTATCCAAATCACAAATAGTCTTA
Source organism: Doberes anticus (assembly GCA_018250115.1). NCBI lineage: Eukaryota > Metazoa > Arthropoda > Insecta > Lepidoptera > Hesperiidae > Doberes > Doberes anticus. The sequence continues at coordinate 6,875 of DWKW01002889.1, forward strand.
GACTCGTTTAAACTGCAATATTCACACAATGTTAGCCATATGGTTGATGTACGTACGAGACTAAACTAAGTACTTATCTCGTTACATATCTTGCATATTAAATGGTATTTTCAATTAAACCCTATCAAGAAAATGAACCGTCGCAACCAGATAATCAAACGAAGTAGCTCCTTCAGTTGATTAAAATTAAGCTCGTGAGGTTTTTCTGCACAAACTACTCTTCCCAATTCCTTAGTTTTATTTGTTAACAATATTCTGACTCACAATAACCTCATTGTTATACATTACAGAAATAATTTACGGTATTTTCTCGATACAGTTTATATTGAAATAAAAAGTAAGACACAAGTGCCACAAGTATGTAAAAAGATGTGTTCAAACATCGTAAACCTTTTTATCTGAAGCGAAAGTAAAGATAAGGCAAGCTGTCTGGTATTGATTTAGACGTCAATTCAGACAACAAGACCAAAGCTCTTGAGACATACTGTACATTTACGAGTAGAAACATAGTATAAAACAGTCTGGCTCCCGGCTGGCGTCTCCGAGGCTCCCCGAAACTATTTCATTACGAAAGTATGCTGAGTATTGATAGTATTGTTTCTGTTAGGAAACTAGAACTATTTGAAAGACATAGTACATTGATATGTTATGATACGAGTATGTTATGCGATAAAATTAAGGATTATGGCCGTTATAGATAATTTAATATTCGCATGTTACTTCTTAAGGCAAGTTCGTTTGACCTAAAAATAAATCTGTCTATCCTTTGGGTTGACATGTCCCACAAAACTTTATAAGGCGTTTGTCAAGTCCATAAAGCGTCCATAATGTTCGTCAGTCGGCTAGCGGCGCGTGTTTCCTGCGTGTCTGGAAGGGGCACGCGCACGACTCTACATTTGTAGAGCTGGGCATATCGCGTCAGGATCTATACAGGCTGAAGCTGAAGAAGTGTTATGGAACATACAATTAATTGCACACAAAGTATATTTTTTACATATATTTTACTCATCACTATTAGGAAGTATGTTCAAAACAAAGTATATTAATAATGTATACAAATAATAAAAAAGTATGTAATAAACAATATTTTATGTTTCAAGCAATTTAGTACCAAGCATTTTAGTCACCTAAACTTTTATCAAATACTGATACAAAATTCGAGGAATTTTTGTTTCAGTTCTTGTTGTCTCTTTTATCTATCGCTTCTATACCTTTATAATTTTATCTCAACTTATGTGTATGTATTATCTGTTTTTGGTGCCAAAAAGATTATTATAATAAATTAGTGATTGCATATAAAATATTTATAGCGCGAACTTGAAAATTGGTTTAATCGAATATTGTCATTAATCCACTCGTTCCCATATTTTTACAATTATAATGAGATTGAGTTTTTTTTAATTATCTGATCAAAAGATTATTAAATAAAAGAACGTAAAATCATTTGAATTTACAAAAAAATAATCATACTGTACAGTGTCGTGTTGTGGCTTCGAAGCACGATTAGGTGTGGACGCGTGGTTTGTTTTGTTTGAACCCTTCCCAACGGCTATAAGTAATGCTTTGCATCGACCTATATGTATGTACACGTGACCATAGCAATTCCTGAATGTAATACCATAACCAAATACAACAGCTGTTTTATACAGGAACAATTATATGCGTATCAAATTTTATGGGGACTTATACCAGTTTAATGTCTGGGATATGAAAAGTAAAAGCTTTGTATTTAAGTAGTTAGTAGTTTGCCAGTACCACGTTGAAATTCTTCAAATTGCATGTTTAGGTACATCTTTTTTATATAAAATCCTTTAAGTTTTGAGAGACAATTACTTAACAAGTCCAAGTGAGCTATGGTATATAAAAACATGAAAAATAAAATATCTTTTGAACGTGATACAATCCTACACAGTATAGGTACTGCTACCTTATAGCAGAAATATGTAGGTGTTGCGGTGGTGAATTTCTCATATAAGATTTTTTTTTTTTGTGTATTAAGGCCTCAGCTCATGAAACTCGAGGCACGCTAACCTCAGTGGGTCGTTTGTACCTGCAGTAGATGTTAACAGTTCGATGTCCAACCCTATTGCTATAAGAAAAACTAGGATTTTATTGACAGCGAGGTTCCTGGCTTTATCTGCGTGGAGCTCATGTTTCAACAGGTGAATGCTTCGTTTGTGCATTAATGCGCCTCTACTGAGCAGAATATGGATAGGCGTTTCCACCGCCTCCATGCAGTATCTGCAGATGTTGCTAGCGGTTAGTCCAAGTTTAGCTATGTGCTTGGCAAGCCTGCAGTGTCCTATCAGAGATCTGAGTATCGCTCTGATATTTGTCCTGCTGAGCTTCAACAGCTCTTCAGAATATTTCCGTTTATAGGTGCTTTGGTGTGACTTTTCCCAGGCACATTTGACAATAGGGTATCCGCCTTACGCCTCTTCCATGCTCCGTGTGTTGTACTGATGACGGATGGTACATTTTGATATAAGACTCATATAAGATTCTACCAACATTAAAATCGTAAACGAGTCTATTTACTAGTCACTGTATGACGGCTATGTACCGAAGTTTTTTGTTTGTAAATGTTAAATGTTCTAACTACAGTAACGGAATTTCAAGAATTTTTATAAAGAACGTTATACTTGTTATATTTAAATAAAAAATAACTAAAAATTGATGAGAAAGAATAGAATTGATTAGCTATGAAACATCGACTTATTTGGCCCCTTAATACCAAAAATATGTTCAATATGTTGAAGTGGCGTATATTTTAAGTGGAATTACATTTAAAAGTAGCTCTACTTAAAATATGTCTGAGGACGATGTTATTGTTCCGGTCGGGTGCGTACTACGGAAGCCATTTCAAACTATGACCGTTAACGTTCGAGCTCGCTGCAGTAAAAAACAAGTTCGACTACATACTAGCAACCTTCCTCTAATATGATGAGTGCTAAGCCAATTTACATAATATTATATTAGTAACAGGTTAAATTCATTTCGAAAATGATCTTTGAAAATTCGAATGAAAAAAGACAACGTAGACTATTTTGAAGTGTGCTTTGAATTAAGTGAAAGCCTTAAAAAACATTGAAATATATTCGTAGCGATGAGGGCATTTCAACTACGCTTTTAGTAAACAATGTATAAATAGTTTATTGAAGTGCAAAAGTAGATAAAAAATTTAAACGTTCAAACATTTCGAACAGTTTTTTTCTTTTACGCGTACTACAAAAGATACTATCAACAATTTAAATTTCTAACTATTCTTAGAAAAATGTCAGTACCATAGCTCCCCCTTCGGCAAATAGGTGAGAGAAGACAAGTGTTTGTGTTTATTTATAAGGCTACCCACACATGGGATTTTCGAAAAACTAACACGTGGCCGTTTTAACGCTGCGGATACAAGTTAAATCATCTGTTACCATTGTCTTCTGGCGCCTACTAAAACGAAAATCATTGAAAAAAATACACTAATTTAAATGAATGAGCCGTGCCTCATTTCAAGGTTATTTATTGTGGCATGACCTTTACGCAACCAACCATGATCCTATGACTACATCATTTTGAATATCTGTAATTAAACCATGTTGTACTTAGATCCCTAGTCTGGGACAATATGCACCTCGCGGTGCACCATGGGCGCCGCTCAATATCTTATTGACT
>DWKW01002890.1:0-10537 GCA_018250115.1 Doberes anticus
GTTGTCATTGCAATATCAAGTAATAAAAATCATTTTAAAAAGTTAGTATTAGGATGAAAACACGGTTAATTAAAACGTTCAATAGTAATAAATTCCGTTACTTCCTTACAATAACGGATCTTGATATAACATTGTTGACAAATGCGAACAGTCGATTTAACGCCCTGTAATAAACGTACACAATTGAACACATCAAATGTTTAGTGGGTAGTAAACGTGATTTTAGGTGGTCAAGGAACCAAGTTTCTTCGAGCAACTTATACAGTAAGTGCTTTTGCTTACACTATAAGTGAGTTTCCGTAAAGCAGCGGTACTCGCAGTGCTGTGTTTCGGTTCGGAGGGTGTGGTTAGGTACACTGCAGTGGACAGAAGACGTTCCAACTTAGTCCTCAGGGAGTAGGACAAAACATTCATGTACCAGATAGGATTTCGGTCCTACATGAGGTTGGATATGGATGTCAATGGAGTGCAGTAACCATTTTATATCAGGTAGTCGGCATGGTCGTTTGATCCTTTAGTATAAAAATAACGTGGTTAATATAATATATTTTCTCGTAACCAATGAGCTGGAATTTTCAGCTTTATATTGTATTATAGTCCACCAATCCGCACTTGACCAGAGTGGTGGACAATGAACTCAATCTTCAGTATCAATACTATCAATGCAGCACAATAATGGTCTGACGATGATTATAGTGTATTATATATTTGTACCTATATTTATTAAATGTATGTTATGGTGATATTATAGTATGATAATATATTATTTACTATCAGTAACTTATAGATCATGGAGAGTCTCATCAAGGGTGTAAACCGAGTGCTTCTGGACCGGAAACGTATATGTATACATACATATATGTATGTACATAAGTATGATCCCTTTGGTGTTGCTCGAATTTATAGGCTACGGTGACCACTTACCAAATGGTGGTGACATGTCTGTAAGTTTTTTTTTTACAAAAGTTTCCTTGTCTTTTTATAAAATTATGGAAAACTATTACGCATAGCCATCAATCAGTTAATAAAGTTGTATTCGATGTACAAATAAGATCCAGTTATAAAGTAATAATAGTACTGTTAAAAGTTTAAATTGATTGTATTTATACTACTTAGTGTGACAATTACTTTTAAATTTTTGCCCGTTCGAATTTTGTTCATCCATCGCCCATAAACTTATGCACAAATGTTTTAATGGAACCTGCAAAGATTGAAACACTTGGATTTAAATAATGTTTAATAACTTTGAACAAGATCGGTTTAGTAGAACCAGTGATACAGGTTGTCCTCTAAGCTGTATGTAACGTCACATACTATCTAGGGAGGTCAATTAAAATGGTAATTCTCATATGAAAAAACAAACGTGGAAGGAACGTGACGTGAACAAGGTAGAAGGGCAATTTTTTATATAAAAATCGCGAAGTGTTCACCGCACTGACGGATTTGGAAATGGCAAACCATCTACGACGGAATCGTGGCAAAACGACAAGCCGTGTTCGAAGCCTTCGGGCAGTCTAAGTCAACCATGCTAATCTATGCTGAAAAATAAATAAAATTAATTTATTTGTTCTCATAATAAGATCGAACTAGCTAGTAGGATAATCATGATCATTTGATGAATAATATTCTTATTGCTAAAAGAAAAACTAAAATTTGTTTTATTTTCCTTATGAAAACATAACACTATTTCTCAATGTTATTAGAATAATAATAAATTAGTTCTTTGAATATATAATTTAAATTATGGACACTTGGATAAATTTGCTGCATTAAAACAAAGTCTAAATTATGCAAATTATTCCCCACATTTTTGTTTGAGCATGTTGCGCATAAAATTATAGCTTAAATTATATTCCCAAATGGAACATAAATGGTTAGTCATTATCACATCGAACTTTTATTAATTTACATTTTGTGATAAAAATTGTTATTCCCAATAAATTATACGTAATATGTAAAGTAGAAACTTCGGATTACTTTTCTGTCAAATGAAATTTTTTGACATAGTCAAACTTTAGATAAAAGTAATAATTAATGTGATTTTTATGCACTGCTCACCTGAGCACATACATAACTACCTAGTTATTTGAATAGCTAGACTGTTTAAAAGCAAATGATTGGCATGGCTTAAACCATTCTTATATCTGAAAAGAGATCCGTTTTCAGCAGTGGAACAATTAGATATTGATGATGATAGGCGGCTTTTTTGTGAAATTGTGTTTTGTGATTTGAGCCATAAATCCATTCATAGTAAGAATATTTTTGAGTATTAAAAAAATATATTATTACTTATAAGAACGCTGCCGTCGACTTCTCGTCATGCGTCATCTACTTCTGGAGCTAAGCAGCAGTACTCGTGGTCATGTGGTCTCAGGAGTCCTGTACCAGTGATCTCAGACGTAAGTTTAATATGGATGGTTTGCATTAACCATTTAATATCAGGTAGCCCGAAGTTCATCCCGATATCACAAAAATTGGGATACAATTTCTAATGAAATTCAAGGCAGAATATTCATTTGCTACTTCTTACGCATTAAATCGTACGAGATCCCGTATACGACTTTCTTATTTTATGTTAGACATATACAACACGTAAGTAATGTCCTATTAATGCCAGTAGTTGCCCCTTAGCTCTGACGTTAGTTACTCCACCATTTCTTACAACTTCTAATTAGCTCGCTTGTACTTTGGAACAAAATCACTATCCAAGTTCTGTTGTTCTGAAATAATACATGCTTAGATGTTGTTAACGTTATTTTATTAAACATATTTTTTGCGTACAACGTCTCTTTATTTATCTTTAGAAGCCTTCAGGGCGTTTTGGTTAGTCTCTTCTGCCGGTTCAATCTCGGGATTAGTAATGGGCCTCGAGGAACTGGCAACGAGGACTCACGGGGACGACTGACTTGTGGTGACTTGAAGTTTGTGGGTTCGAGTCCGGACTGATCCGGACTATTTTCATAGTCCGCCGCATTCGTCTCCATTGTTCCTGCTTCTGTCACCTGTGTCGTGGGTGGTTTTAGAAAAAGAAACACTTCTCCACGCCCACTTGAGCGTCAAAACATCCATGTTCGTGGAATACCAGCAGAAGCCGACAGCGTTCGGGAGAGGGCTTATAGACAGACCCACTTCGGGCAGTTTCGTTGGTTGCAACCTAGGAAATAAGTCGTAGTTAATCCTTGAGTGGTCATGACGATCTTTCTGCGATTAGGACCACAAACAAGTATTTAAACCAACGTATTAAGACCATCGCAAAGCACGGCAAATGCAGAAAAGAAAATAACTACTTGTTTTTTTAAACACTCCACGCTATTGATTGTTTATGTAGCTACTGTGTACCTTTAACAAATTTAGACGGGAACAGTAACTTTTATTACGACTGCTGAAGTGAACATTTATTTTTTAAATTTAAGGATGACGATTTTATTAGTAAAACTGTTCCACATCCATTGCAGTTTTTCCTCGACGAGTTTACTTCGGCAGGATAGGCGATCATCACACTATTCAAAACTGAATAATCAACAATAATCTATAGTTGCGTCCCACTTTCATAGTCTAATAGGTTTTGCTGTTCGTGTTCACATATGCGGTGATTCCTCTATTAATCCGTTCGATTACAATGAATAATTTCATTTTTGTCCGAAATGAGATAAATATTAATAAATTATTTGTGTTGTTTGTTACATACTCTATAAGTACTAAATATAATTGCGATTAATTTTACGCGAAATTTGCTATTCATTTGTAATATATTACAAAGTGAGCGCCGAATTAAATCCATTTTCATTAATTAACTGAGAACATAAATCCCACTGTTATTATCTATAAATGTGAAAGTTCGCTTTTTCGTACAAACTCAATGACGCAAAATCTACTTCATGGATTTAGATTAAATTTCGCATACACATCGACCTTGATCTTTATTAAGACATTGGATACTTTATTAAACCTTTTTTAGAATTAGAAATCGAACATGCATTCCACCTGATGTTATGTGGACAGGACAGCTCATGGACATCAGCATGTAATCTCAAATATGTACGATGTCCTATTTTCGTACGCGGACTAACCTAAACACACCCGAAACCGAAGTACAGGAGAAGAAGAAGAAGCTGTTGGTTTACGACGAATAGTTGCATGGTAGTGCCGCCGCAGCCGAGCCTTTAACATAAGACTCTAAAACTCTATATCAGTTTACAACTGTTTATCTCAGCAGAATCCCGGTTATTGTGGTAATTTACAATGATTATTATATTTTGACGTCTGTGCCTAAATCATGCGAACGCGGCATAGTTCGCGAGCGTAGTGTATTGTATAGTAATGGTATGTAGTAATAAGTGAATGTCGTGGAATCAGAAAATAAAAGTGACAGATTGATTGAAAACGTCATCATTAGAAAATAAAGTAGCTGATTTGAGTAGTATAGCATAGCAAGGGGTGTACGCCGTGACCTCACTAGTTTTGGCACGTGGACAGAGTCGTAATGGAGAGATGTGATTGCGGAGATCTCAGTTTAGTTCGAGAGGTGAACGGAGTCACTTCATAACGAAACTGTCGGTTTTCCCATCTACACAATTAACCCAGTACCACCGAAACGAAATGATGACGCCTCTACCGTACGGTCATCTCTGAGACAATCATATATAATAATGCATTTTTTATCTTGACAGCTAATCCAAATTAGTTAACACTACGATTAGCTTTGTACAATTTCAAATGATCTTTTTAGATTAGATTAGATTATTAGATGTGCATTAAATTAGCACATGCTTACATTTTATGTTGTTACCATGCTTTCGATAGTTAGCATTTGTATGCCAGTCCGGTTGCCGGCCATTAGGAAAAAAAACAATTTTATTTTTACAAATATCTGAGGAACCTCAAAACTAGTAAAAAACTGGCCAAGTGCGACTCGGACTCGCACACGAAGGGTACCATTATTCGTCATTATCCGTACCATTATCTATAATATCGAGCCAAACCGAACAAAAAAATCACGTTTGTTGTACGGGAGCTCCCCTTAAATATTTGTCTTATTTAAATTTAATTATTTTCTTTTAAAGTGAATTAGTAACTAAATATTCTGTGAATATTTCAAGCGTCTACCTGTTGCCGTTATCAATATCGAGCAAAAATTGTTGTATGGGAGCCCCCTTAAATATTTATTTTATTCTGTTTTTTAGTATTTGTTATTATAGCGGCAACAGAAATACATCATTTGTGAAAATTTCAACTGTCTAACCATCACGGTTCATGAGATATAGCCTGGTGACAGACGCGCAGACAGACAGACAGACAGACGGACGGACGGACGGACCTCGTAAAACGAAACCTTTGGGTACTGAACCCTAAAAAGTAAGAAGATATACATACAACCTTCGACTTTTTTGTAATTAATAAATGAATTTTATAATCTCATTGTTGAAGTTCGAAAATGGTGTATAATTATCATTATTTGCTTATTGTTGGAGTCTCTCCATATCAATACGATACTCAACTACCTCCACGAGAATACGTTGATAAAGACTGCAAAACGTGCTGTGGTTATTCTTCGAATGTTGGAAGTACAAAGCAAAAAAATATGTATTCAGAAATGATATACCCAAGTAACGTAAAATTTAATTCCATAAATCCAGAAGCTAGGATAGCTATGAAAAGCCCTTAGGTTTTTAGTGTAAAATTTTTCTCTTTCGTCTATAATTTGAAGCATGCGCTATAAGAGTAAAGAACAAGTGCATAAGCTGAGCTTATGAAATTCAATTCGCCGTATTAGCGATTAAGCAATACCTAGTTGGCTCGATTTCAAGACTGTTTATTTTGTTTATCAAGATATACATTATAAATACATTCCAATGAATGCTGGGGTTGTATTACAAATACCTATATATCTGATATTCTGACTTTTGAACTAAGAATTTTCAAAAAGAACACAGAATATGCTATAAGGCCTTGTTTTAAATAAGTTCAGATCGAGGAATACTTAACAAAAGTTAAGTAGTATTAAGATTATCGTACATCATCGTGAACTGTGAGCTAATTACTGCACGCGTTGTAAGTAAATCGAATCATTATCGTCCATTAAAACTCTAGCAGAGGTAGTATCTAGTATTAAAACTCTAGCTGTGTATTATCGGGATCCGCAAAAATAATCGAATGTCGCTTATTTTGAAGCAAGTGGAAGCAAGCAAAGCTTCGAAAAAGATGCATATTCTTGTAAAAAAAAAATTCCTCTATAAATATGTTATGTTAAATGTAATCTCTAAACCAATCGATATTTTAGTCATTAAATATTCTCTTTTAACTTTTCGCTATGAATTTTTTTTTTTAAATATGGAAGTACTTTTTCGAAAATCGGGATTTCCATCCGATTTCGTATTTTGAGGTACAAACATATTTTGTTTAATTATTTATATTTATTTATTTACACGCAATAAGGACAAAGAAACAGTAACATTAACAGATTGCACAAGAGCGCTTCTGACGATTTTGGACGTTTTTCACAATTTGTCACAATTTTTTCACATTGAAATAATGTCTTGCAAAATGTAGCTACACACAGATATAAACAGCTGTACTCAGTTGAATATCTCTAGAATTTCGGAAACATTACCTTCCTCTCGGTAATAGAATTTTAAAATAAGTAGCGAACGGGCTATAAGTAGATATGAAGTACCTATATTCTTCTTTTTTTATGGTCAAACAGTAATCGCTAATGCAGGCAATTATTGATGTTAAATAGTTCCTGGACCCAATTAAATTAGGCTGAAGTCCTATCTAAGATGAGTTACTTGAATGTTTGAACGTTTCAATTATTTTTTAATTTATTGATTTGAGATTTATTGAAGCAGATAGTTATGGTACATGCTTATTGCTGCTATCATCTAACAAGCCAACTTTGGGATGCGCGGAAAAATACAAGATGCGAAAAGATAAATAAATATACTTGTACATGAAAAATATTATCCATTATATACAATATAAAGCACATAAACCAAAAGTTAAATGTTCCATAATATACATATTTTGTAACATAAAGATACCTTTAAGTAATGCGCCTGGATCTCTTTTTTCAAGGAAAATTTTGTTTGTGACATTCCTAACAAGGAGACTATTCTAGAGCCGGACTGATTGGAGATAAATCCATGAACCATGGGAAGCTGGCAATGCATTGGTGGCTCCTCTGATGATAGAATTGTACGTACGGTAACCATTTTCTGTTAAGTAATACGTATGCTTATGTGACAGTTTTTTAATTTAACAGAACGATATGTTTTAACTAACTCATAAAATCGGGCAGATATCACAAGTAGTTAGTTTTTTTTGGTGCTCAATAAAATCAAGATCAATGAAATAAATAATGGTATATTATTTTAAACCGTAATAGATTTTTTTGAGATTCTTAAATCTTTGGGTTACCGTCGTTTTAAAACAAAGACTGGTTATTACTAGACAAATGTAATCGCGGTCTGTCAAAAACTGTGGCCGTTATCGGTGTTCGAAATTTCTATTGATCTCGTTTAGGTAGGTACAGAATGAAATATAAATTTATAATAACGGAATCGGCTGAATCTAAAGGAGTCTAAATGTAATGACTTAAAACCCAAATCTACCTAAAAGTCTAACCTTGCTATCGGGCATTTCAGTGTAGTATGCTTTAGTCCTGTAAATCATACAGCTGTCCCCACTTTGAAACCTTTTCAGTAGAATATCTCGAGAATTTCGGAAAGATTGCTTTTCCGCTTCAGTAATGGAATTTTAAACCAACCGCTCGGACGAGATGGCTATAAGAGTAATCTTCGTGTAAATGGCTTCAATTTGAAGAACATGAAGAAATAAAGATTTTGCTATGTTTGAAAATGATTTGTCCTTACAGGTTAGAATAGTTTTTCTAGTGTTTTCACTCTATAGTTTTGCCGATTTCATTACATTGTAGAATTAGTAAAGCAAGCGTGCCCATCTATTGATGATATTAAGTGATCTGAGTGGTCATCATACAATTGATATTTTCAGTGCGTCACTACCTTAACTTAACCTAAGACTAAGCAGAAATGCTTTCTTTGTTAGTGCAGTACTGTCTGTATTTTAATCCTCAACACAGCATCCGTAGCAAGAATTTTATAGAAAGCTAGCTTTCCGCCCGCGAAGTTGTCTCAGCAGGTGAATAAAATCAGCAAAACAGGATCTATTTCAAATGACCGCATACTGGAGAGAAGTCGAGCTGTATCTTAATGTCTTATCAATCGTCATCTTATCGATCTGCTGTATGTTCTCATTCAGGGTTGAAATAATCCTCTAACCAATTTTAAAATACATTCAGTTACCTTTCCATGATCGAACTAACTAATCCCAAACCACATACTCGTAGGTTCAACATCACGTCCCATCATTACAAACCTTGGCATTTATTATAGTAGACCGAATAGTATCCATCGAAAGGTAATCGAGTCGAGTCTGTTGTCTATAACATCACAGCGGCCGGCGGCACTAACTCTACATATTCCTGACGTATAACAGTAGTTGTCGCAGTTTTGTATTCCGTTTACTCCCTTCGGGTTTTGATGTCAGTTTTCACTATAGTGTAGTAGCAATGCTTATTGAGACTTTCTTTATATTAAAGCATGCAAGCCACTTGATGTTAAGTGACCACTGTAATCTTATCTGAGGTTGAAATCAGACCAAAATCTTTTCTAAGGTTGTACCCACGTAACACGTAACATAGCGTTACTGTTGTCTGGAAGACAAAGTTGAAACGCCTCCTCTCCACTGTAGTCTGCTTAACCGCAGCCTTCAAACACTAAGCTACCAAAGTAGGACTGTGCTCCGAAACACAGCGAGTGCTGGTTTACGGCAGTAACAGGTGCCGTTGTAGCTCGACAACGAAAGTTCGACATAAGACTACAACCATCGACTTCGTATTCTTCGAAAAACGTAAAACAAACACAACGACAAAAAAAAACGTAGGTTGCCTAATATCAATTAACCGTCATTTCATTAATCATTGTTAACCCATTATTGTCCCATTGCTGGGCACGGGTCTTTCCTCAGAGATGAGTGAGTTTAGGCCATAGTCCACCACGCTGGTCAAGTGCGGATTGGCGGACTTCACATGCCTATGAGAACGTCGTGGAGAATTCTCAGGCATGCAGGTTTCCTTCCGATGTTTTCGTCCACCGTTAAAGCAAGTGATAATTAATTCATAATCATAATCAATTTTAACGTTCTAGTTTTATATTCCACTAAAAACTTAATATAAGCAGTATTTCAAAATTTTTGAAGACATAATTTTGTTTTAAATTTCAGATGACAAGCACAATTTTAATCCTAGCGATCCCTTTTCGAAATCGTCATCATAATAATGCATACTTTCGTTTATTTCCTGCGACTCAGCGTTTTTATTTTACTCATCTTCTCCGCTTTGAAATGCAGAGAGATAAAACTTCAGAGGTTGATTATTTTAAAATAAAACTTTAATATTTTTCTATGCGGTATGCTAAACTGCAATTTCATTGCCAAGTTAGTTAATTCCAGTAAAGAAAACGTGTGTGTGGATTAATACTAAAATCTAGAGGGTTCTTAATAATTAGCTCTATTTTCTGTAACACTGTCGTACTATTTAACGTCCGTAGCGGTCCTCTGATACTCTATAGTACCGAACAAAAGTAGCGCTGGTTTGCGTAAATAGGTAGGGAAGTCAACTAAACTTAGCAGCAAGGGTTGTTCGAGCTTTTAAATAATCGAACGAGAGGGATGATACCCGCGCCTGAACGATTCAAAACAATTATGTAAAAAAATAAGGTACTTTGATATAATTAATTAATAACATGATAAAAATCGTTAGTGATAGCCTACTGGTTAAAAATCTCAACCTCAAGCTTCCGTTGGTCGGGGTTCGAATACGGGCATGGACCTCTAGTTTTAAGCAATTATGTGCATTTTAGAAATGAATTGTGCATCACTTGCTTTAAAAGTGAAGTAAAATATCACGAGGAAACCTGTATACCTAAGTGTTCTCCATAATGTTCACAAAGACATGTGATGGACCTACGTCAATCCACTCTTAGCCAGCACGGTGGACTATGGCCTAAATACACTTATATTTGAGAGGAGACCTATGCCCAGCAGTGGGACAACAAAGGGTTGATAATAATAGTGATAATAGAAAATAAGCGAAAATGAACCATTAATCTTAATAGTACACCAAATTATGTGTATTGCTCACGCCGAAGACTCCTTAAACAACATGATTCCGTGACGAATTTTTTTTTAACAATTTCATAGTGTCTTGGAGTTAGTTAGTATTCTTTATCAGTAGTGTGTCTGGGTGCCGCTAATGTTCACAATACGCTCCTCAACAGCAACTCAATATTTCCAGGATCCTTCAGATTTTTTAATAGATCACTTTCAAAGATAAGACTGTATTATCATACACATAATGAGTGGCTACGATAAGCTATTGCAGACATCATCATCAACCCATTATCGTCCCACTGCTGGGCACGGGTCTTCTCTCAGAGATGAGAGAGTATAGGCCATAGTC
>DWKW01002891.1:0-10536 GCA_018250115.1 Doberes anticus
TAGGAGTTTCGTCCTAGTTGAGGTTTTATGTGGATGTCCATGGGCTGCAGTGACCACTTAACAACAGGTGGCCTGCATGCTCGTTTGCTATTATTTTAAGATAAAAAAAAAAAAATCGTATAAAATGTTTGGTGGGTTGGATTGCTTGGTAGGTACAGCATATTGACTGCAAAGATCTTTTACAGTGTGGTAGCAGAATATTTCATATTTTCATGAACTATTTTCCACTCCAGTAGTTATTATGGCAGGTAATTATTATGTTAAATATTGACCTCACACTAAGTACAGAGTGAATATTTGATATCACTTCAACATCAAAGACTTGAAAAATCAATAAATATCTTTTAAACACCAAAACCAATCCTAAAACAATGACACTCATGCTCCTGTAAGAATTAATTACTTCAGACTGTGTGATTTAAAATTATTTTTAAAAATCGTCTCGTTTCTTGCTAGTAATAATTATTTTATATGTTTGATCTCGGTGGACGTAATCTCTTAAGCGTAATCTTCTAGAAGCTGACCAAATAACTAGATCGGTCATCGCTGACCTCTATTATCCTAATGGAAGGATTAAGCTCAATGATAACTAGTGCACATATAGTATTCTGCTGAATAATTAATCGCCTTACCCTTATGTAACTAGGAAGGAAATCCTACAGTGATTTAGGAAAAAAGAACATTTAATAGTACATTTCATTATTCTTACATCTGCGTGAACCAAGAAGGTTTGAGAGTATGGAGCCTTCATATGGTAATAACGTGGCCCAAAGCGCTCATCCCATACCTACGAGTATATCAGTATAGACTGATTATAACACGTTGTTTCTTTCTGAAAAACACGAGTACGCCTTTCCAACTTGGGCTAAGTTGGAAGTAGTAGGTATTAGTAGTAGAAGTAGTAATGGATCTACGCAAAAGACTTCTATGGACTTCGATCCTTCTAGATAATCATGGGCTGCAATTGACATATGTATCAATAGTAGAACAGGACTAATATAAGATAGTTTGCGCAGTCGTCTTCTCTCGCCTTTAAACATACATACATGTCATTGCTCAAAAGATGCTCTACCGAATAACGTGTAAAATTTCTTGAAAAAAATGACGTCTTACCTTAATAAGCAAATTAGTAATGAGGCCACTCTTTGTTACGATGAAACTTTTGTGTTGACAAAGATTTTTCGCTGGGTAACGTCTTTTATACTAAGTCAAAAGAACGTAGTAACAAAAAAATTTACGGAATACTTTCCCTAAACTAAAATAAAAGATAATTGTTTCAATTTCAAAAATAAAATTCTGACTTTTTTATTTTGTCTTGAAATCTTAGAATTCTTTTACAATTTATATCGCAATATGTACTCGTTAGACACAAAGCATCTTTCCTTTTTCATTCTAGCTTTTAACAAGTGCGGTCGTTATTGTTCACATAAAATAAAGCGTCTGTTTGTCATAAAAAGTACTGAAATAAAGTTTCCAACAATGCTAAACTTTGAATTTAACACACATGTCGCAACGTCGCAATGCGTCCTCATTATATTTACAGTAAAATGAAGTTGCCTTATATTATAGTGTAGAATCAAAATAAGTAGAATGACAGGTTTTGATAATAAATTAAGTATGTATTAGATATTTAAGATCTCACTTTCTATATACTTTACCAATTTATATTTGATGGTGGAAAAGTCGTATGTCGAAGGCTCGCCTGCGGCGGCACCACCGTCGCACCTATTTCTGCCGTAATGGAGCTGTGCGAGAACTGCTGTGTTTCACTTTGATTCAGGGTTAGGCAGAAGACACCGGACAAGAAACAACAATATTGAAATATATTTGCGTAGCGTAGCGCCCGACCCTCAATTTCGGAACAGGTGAAAAGTCCACGAATTGACGTGTTTTGGGCACCGTTTGTCATGTGTACTTCGCTTTGATATGTTATTGTAACGATATTCAAAAGAATTCGACGTATAATAACGAAACACAAAAAAATAAAATATTAGGCAGAGGGAGGGAATTTTAGGCAGACGACACCGGACAAAAGGCATTCCAACTTAGTCCTCGTGAGCACAACGCATCCACATACGACCTCAGAGAGGACTCCCGTCCTGGTTGAGGTTTGATGTGGATGTCCATGGGCTGCAGTGACCGCTTAACATCAGGTGGCCTGCGTGCTCGTTTGCTATTCTATTACCATTTATTTTTTAAATACTCGTACTTTCGCATATAGGCATAAACGCTACAATATAAGAACGACCATTTTAATTAAGCCATTGACGTTTGGCTGGCACTTGCTTTTGTAACTGTAAATATGTAGGTACATCTGTAACTCTTCACATTTAATTTTGTCCAAACTTATGACATTAAATAGGTCCTACTTGTACAATATGGACAATTTATTTTTATAATCCTGCGAAATCCGTAAACTGGATGTTTTTTTTCTTTATGTAATTGTGTGAAAATTGCCTTCAAGTAAACTGTTAAACTTTCCACGAATAATAAACTGAAAGCGCTCGTTCAACATACCTAAACAAAAGTTTGTTTATGCCTTTGAATAATTCGAAGGAGAAAATAGTCTCAGGTGTGTAAAATAAGTTTTAATGTGCTCGTGAACTTAGCAGATCATTTTCCAACAGATCAAAAATACATGGAATTTTTTTTCGTATTCAGCACACTTCTATAATTTCATATATCTGTAGCTTTCAAAATAATCAATTAATGATCTTCCAACATTCTTTACCCAGCTGATAATTATCCAACAAATAAAAAATAATAAGACTTCACTGCATGCGAATGGGACTCCCGTTTAATTATGCTCTGCTAAAAATGTTCTCCTAAATTCACGAACATCTATAAAGTTAAACGCCTAATTTAAATATTTTTATTTTCAAAATAAATTGTAAATCTTACGGCACAAAAAAGCATAGGTAGATTTCTGATGCTTACGTCATTAATAACAATTACTGCCCCACTCGACTGCTCTGCACCAGTGTTCTTAAAGATTTCAGAAGAGTTTCGATCTATAAATGTGGGATGCACGGTTACGCATAAAAACTTTTTTAGTAAAACTTGTATGTGTAGATATCAATACCTACTGAAATAGACAAAAATTCACGTTGGTGCACGAGGCACAAAGTCAACACAACTCACGCTCATGGGCACACGACATCGACCGTCGAACAAATATTTGGTCGATCGGTGGGAGATCGCATATATTAGACGAATATCTCGTAAAATCGCTAAAATACGAAGCCAAGCCAAGGACGAAGAATTTAAGGTAAACGAACAACAATTATAAAACTTTTCAAACATTTCATTTCGTATACAAGATGGCTAAATGAGAAAATGCTTATATTACAAAAACGCTTGACAAATACTCGACGATTATTTTATTTATTCATATTAAACATTTTCGTAGGTGTCAAGTTTAAAGACAGTTCAAAATACTTATTTGTAGGCATGTTAACATCCATACTGAGCCGATCTACCTACTACATAATCTGCAAAACAACGTATAACCAATAAAATAGTTATTTGTTCTTTGTAATTATCGAATTCAGCTACACAAAATGACCAGCTGTAATAGCCGAGTTACGTACTAAATAAAGCTACTAAAAATCGCTAAGATATCTGTTAACCGTAATATTAACTAATTGAGTCTAACACTACACTCGAATTGATTAGTAAACAAGATGCTATAAACAGTTTGGTGGATAACATGGTGGGGCACTAAATTAGTAGGCATAATTTTTTTTTTATCGAAAAAACATCATTTTATAGCTGTATTCTTGTACTTTGATCCCTTGGAAAACAAATCTAGAATACTAGTAGAATACCTCCGTAGTAGTAGTATAAGACAAACATGTTCTCGTTAACACGTGAATTTTATTTAACTATAACATAAAGGTTGTGGCAACCTCAAATATTACCGAAGTCCTATCTGAGATTGTAGATGGATGCGTTGCTACTCCTGAAGACTAAGTTGAAATGCCTCCTGTCCAGTGTCTATCTAACGACACTCTTTAAACAGAAACACAGCAGTGCTCAGACTGTTGCTTTACCGAAGAAGTAGGTCAGCGGTGGTGGTTTGACAAAGGTCTCCACCGCCGTCAATTTATTTACAAACACTAAAACTATAGTGCAGTTCAACATGCAATCCTTTTATTGGTATAGGCAATACAAACTTTACAACAAAAGAACGTTACGGGCTTTTCACAGTTGTAAAGTGATATTTTATAAAGTAAAGTGTACCTTCAATAAGCAAAGTTTGCGCATTTCTGTTTCAGTCTGCATTTAAGCACTCAGTTGTAGATCAAAGTTTCTTCATTACGCGTCTAATTTGTTCCGAACTCGAGCTTTGATAGCTTTTCCACTATCTGTCCTGTGTATTCCACAAAAGTTATATCAAAGGGATAATATAGCGCATTATAATAACAATTGCGCTGGATATTGAACTTTGCTAAACGTCTTTTCAATAGTTTTAAAACCAACCTATGGTTTCAAATCTTTTCTAGCTATCAAAGCGTCCTAATCAAAAGCATATAAGTAGAGTGGGGGTGATTTGGTCAATACGACCCCCGAAATATGAGATGACAATTTTTTTTTAAAGTACGTCAAACTTATGTTAAAATCGATTGAATACTGGGACTGTTCACTAAGTTCATAAGCCCCTTACTATTTATTTATTCAATCAGTACGGCTTAGCCAATTACACTAATTAAAATTAAATAGAGATAAACATAAATAATCTACATGTACAGGTAAAAAAAAAAATAAGTAAAACAAAATCGCAGGCGTTTTGACAAAATCGTCTTCCATTCATCGGCAAATAAATCTAAATGAGGCGTGGCGTCGAGGAGAGTATTGAGCGCTTTGAGTGACCGTGGTATGGGAGATTTCGCACGAGCCACTGTGCGGCTGATCGGTACAGCAAACAGCCCACGCTTTCTGTTCCGGCGGTGAATGTTAGGAACATAGAGTCTACATAATCGCATGTTCAAGTCAGGGGCGTCCACTATCCCTCTTAAAGTAAGTAAGGACTATCCAAGTAAGGACTACGGTACGGAACCGAATATTGATGTAGCATTACGGGTGATATCGTTCAAATCCTTTATCGTTACATCTACTAAGAAACCACGAACATCATTGAATCTTAAAAACTTAATAATACTTTTCGTTATCGTATTCTGGTATATTCCCTTAAGTTTCAATCCCCTCTTATTATTTTAAATACCTACCTACTAAAAAAAAGTTAGAAAAAAATTTCGATGTTAACGCATATAAAAATATAATAATGTCAATTATGAATTTGATCTAAACAAGAATAAAGAAATGAAACTAATGGCATAGGTAGACGGTCAATTTAAACTGCAATATTTTCTCAAAATGTAAGTATTTGTGTTGTAATCTTTCTAACTACATCGTAATTGCCTGTACAAAGGCTTTTAGTTGCCAACTACGGTCAATTGTGCCTTGCATCTTAAACCTAATCTTAGCAACCTACATACAAGTATGATAGCGAAGTCACGTGTCTTCTTGTAATTACAAGACAACCTAGAGCATATTCCAATTCGAGATAGTGAAACGTTAATGATTAAAAATATTATGGTAAATAGATATAAAGAAATGAAATAAAGCCAAATCCGACAATTTAAATTTAGGTACTAGCAAAATTAATGATTAAAAAGTCCGAATCATTTAAAAATTTTAAAGATAAAGTTCTTGTATAGCAGTATATTAAATTCTTAAGCTTTAGACCATAATGCTTTGTGTCCTCATAAAAGTTTTAGGTGTTTTCCTTTTATACGTTTAATGTTGGATTAAGTAATACTTCAGTATGTGCACAAAATGAGAAAGGTGAAGGTAGCAATTATATTGCAGCTTAAATTAAAGTTATGTATTCTCTAAGATAATATCTAATTCTTCTTTGAACGCGATATCTTTTATAGCACCTACTTTCTAATTGATGACAAAATCAAATGCATTTTTAGAAACACTATCTCTCACTGCGTAGAACTTAGGCTTTCATATGAGTAGACTATATATATAGTAATGATAAGGATTGAAATAGAAAATAAAAACACACACACCTCAGAGAAACCAAGCAAACAGGCATGTCGTATATATCTCGTATTTTACAATTGTTAAGTTATAGCGTTTGTTATGTAATGTAAATTTATAATTACGAATATTTAACTACAGCGTGGTGGACTATGGCCTTAACTCTTTTATCTCTGGGAGAAAACCGTGGCCAGCAGTGGAATAATAATGGGTTGATGATGAACTACATGTAGGTATATCAAAAATGACACCGTGAGCCCCATCGACTTTTGATTGGTAATTGTGCTCGTCCTGTCGAGCGAGTTAAGCATGCTCCGGTTTATAGGGGATTTGGAAATCTTGTCTTCGAATTTTAGTGCTGACTGTACTTATGTATTTTATCTGCAATATGACACAGTCATTGTGTTGATTTGCTTTGAGAGCTGTTCAACTCTCAACTGCTGCAAAATAGCATTGCATTGCGTCGCGGACAAAGTAAATAATTCAGGTGTTAAACTGTACAATACATGCATTACACGGAAAACATGCATTATGTGCGTCAAAGCTCTTTGCGTGCGCGACTATAAATGTGTACGCAGGTAAAATGCTCCTAATTTACACGCTTTTATTACATTACGCTCCGCGGCCACAATAAAAATATGATGGTAGAGTCTTATGTCGAAGGCTCGCCTACGGTGGTGCCACCGCTACGGTGTCTGTTTCTGTCGTAAAGCAGCAGTGTGAGGACTGCTGTGTTTCGGTTTGAAGGGTGTGGTTAGGCAGAAGACGTTGAACAGGAGGCATTCCCACTTAGTCCTCAGGAGAAGCAACGCATCCACACACAACCCCAGGTGTGGGTGTCCATGGGCTGCAGAGACCACTTAACATCATGCGGCCTGCACGCTCGTTTGCTATTCTGTTAATATATAATAAATATTAAATTTAATAAGGTGGCCAACTATAGCAAATATTGTTGAATCGTTGTCTAATAATGGATGGAGGCTGTAAATTATGTTCCCTAGACAGCTACATGATTCCGGCTGTCCATCCGTCAGTGTTAGGATGACGTTACGTCCATGATGACTGTGCATTAAGGCATCGGCGTTTTGAGTCAGCCCTACTGTACAATAGAAGACACGTACACACTGGTATATATATATTTTATCTCACCGAGACGAAATACTAATACTAGAATACAATTTTCTAAACTTGGCAAAATGGTAAAAAAAGCCGAGCAGCCATCGAACGAAGAAAAATAAAATAATAGTGAAGACTTAGTATTACGTAAGTAGTAGTAGTAGTAAGTACCAAACAATGTAAAGTGATTTTAACCCGATGTTTGGAAGTCACTGCGGCTCACGAACATCCACGTCCAACCTCCAAAAAAAAAAAAAATAATAATAAACCGTGCTTACTGTTCCTTCATGGTAGAAAAAGAAGCAGTCGAGCCTTCGTCATAACATTGAACGACTATCATACAGAATACAAATTTAAATCGTTGCAAATATTGTAATGAATGAATATCGCATCTACTATATGAATGTGTTTACCTACTCGCATTCGCAGTAGACACCTTTGTTTATTCACGTCCCAACACGTGTTAAGATAACAATGGAAAATGGAACAATGTAGGATCTTGAGTCCGGTTATTGAAATAAACAGATTATATTTCCGTTACATTGTTCACAAGCTCCGGAAATAGAGTACATACACACAGAATGAACGTACCAAAGTTAAAGAGAAATACACTTACGGAACATACTTACTTCCTTCCTTTCCTTGCCTCCTTCTAGGAACACTCCAGACACACACACTCTTCTAGGATATGCTCTTGCCCGAAGGTAGCGTACAATTACTCCAACGTAATCTTAGCGTTCAGTACATTCGTTAAATCCATTCAAGTTAGGTATATATCCAATCGAGTTACCTACTCGATTTCGCTCACCGACCAATCAAAATGAATAGGGAAATAGGGAATATCAATTACACTACACGACTTTTAAATGTTCAGTAGCCATATGCCAAAAACGGAACCCTTATAATTTAGACAGTCTCGTTATGTAAGTCACCAAAAGTTATCTTTCAAAATGACTTTTTATTTATGTCAATAGTTGGTGCGTTGGTTTCTAAAGCAAAATGTACGTGCGTGCCCCCTAACTTTTCAACTGTTAAGTTTTAACTTTAAAAAACTCGAAAAGAAATAGAGGTAAATGGTAGTACCTATCTTAGTTTTATTAACCTTCATGGTTATTTCGTCGTTTAATCCGTCTGAAGAATTCCCCACTTAAATGAACTACAATAACCTTGCATATTTTAATCAGATAATTTTACTCAAAAAAAAACTACTAGTAGTGATGAAATTAATTATAACAGCCAACGGCCTTAAAATAGGTTTGAGTTAAAGGAATTAGATATTTGAACGGAAGCAACAAATACTGTTGTCCCTTAGCGAGATAACTTTACAGTTGACTTTTAATGTTATTGTCTTGTATAGGACGGCAAGTCATGACATGACATCAGGCAACAGCTCTGCGAAACTTTTACTAAGTCCTTAATAAAAATATCATCACCAATAACGAACGTCTTCAAGTCGAATTATCTGTGACAACTCTTTTTTATGTTGACGAAATAGGACGTGGATGTCAGAAATGGATGCGTTGCTACTCCCGAGGACTAAGTCAGCCTGTCTAGTGTAATTTGCATTACACACCCTACAAACCGAAACAATAATATTCACACTACTTCGACATGGAACTACCGCCATAAGATTTGGCACAACTCAAATTATCGCTCATGTATAAATGTAGTATCTAAACTTTACTCTCACCTTTAGTGTTGGGGATAAATCAAAGAAATTGTAATGCACCAATTATATAATATTTAAAATTCATGGCAAATAAACAGACTCGATTATAGTTTCACACAATGCAATACACATTTGTATTTGACTATAAAATACATTACGATACTCTGATACTCTATAGGTTTTTCCAACGTTACATAAAATAATTACTAAATTCCTCATTTATAATCATATCTAAGTATATAACAGCTGATTCACATTTCCCTAAAATCATTGGAAACAAAGTTCGAACAACTCGTTAAAATTAACGAAAGTATGTGACAAAACATTTTAACAGCATTGTATAATTAGTACGATTTATTTGTGTTAAGCGCCTTTTATTTATTTTCATCACATTTTAAATGTAATAAGTCATAAATGTACATCTTTGTATTACATTGTTCGAAACCTCTAGTCCTAAATCATAAACTTATTTTTCTTACATTAAAATTATTGTACGTCTAGGTACCTATATACAGCAATAACAGACACATGTAGTAAAAACGCTAAAATAATTAATTTACTCGAAACTGTATTTAAAAAAAACTTAAAAAACATTTATCCGCTTTTCCATTACCTCTATCTAAATGCAACATTCACACCTATCTCGATATCATGATAAAACACTGACAAAACACATGACAAAGTGGTAACGGGGCAAAAATCTGTGATAAACTAAAGAATTGAATGGACGTTAGCGGGGCTCAAATGATGAGGAACTGAATAATATAAAACAGCAATATAAGTGCACGAATGATATGAACGCGGCAAAACACAA
Source organism: Doberes anticus (assembly GCA_018250115.1). Taxonomy (NCBI): domain Eukaryota; kingdom Metazoa; phylum Arthropoda; class Insecta; order Lepidoptera; family Hesperiidae; genus Doberes; species Doberes anticus. Next base: position 9,651 of record DWKW01002891.1, read on the forward strand.
CACAATTATTAGGAAGAGATCAAATAAACAATTGGACAAAACATACATGGCTAATTGAAGTATTTTCATTAACATTTAGCTAATTTTCAAGCACTAATTAAGCACCAATTTAAAGCGAGAAGACATTTATGGATCATATGGATGAAACTGCAAACTTACAGTACTTTCTTATGTACCAACAACTCAACAGATTAGTATAACATATACATATATTTCGTTGTAATTTTTTTATCCTAGAGTTACATATAGAGAAAGAGTACTTGAAGTATTAGTGCCAGGATGGTAAATTTTCATAGTCAAGACACGCAACATTTATTTACTATTTTATAACATCTACAGGGAAACCTACAGGGAAGCCAAGTTTTTTATACACTAAAAGAGGATGCATGCCACTTCATATATAATAGTCACACCCAACCTTAAATAGGACTGAAGTCCTCTCTGAAGTCCGTACCATGGCAAAAATAATTTAGAAACAATTACAGGAAACGAAAGACCGGGAAAGGGAAGTTTTCCCAGAGACTGGTATCAGACGTCCTTGTAAGGGTAGTAGTTAATCTAAGCTTACTGGATGGCACAATCTGTCAGGCTAGATCAACTAGGAACTATTGTAATTCGCGGACCTGCATTTAACATTTTTTACAATTTATAAAATTTTTGTTCGATTTGGACGATTCGAAGATATAAACGTAAATTAATTCGTTAACCCTATTCATCTTTTAGTGCACCCAATGACCAAAATTCATCTCACTCCATATATCGTCGTTATTATTAAACATATTTAAAAATATATTTTAAAACAGCTACTGCTATCTTTTGTTATTCGGTTTAGTAAATGAATTTAAGGTAGCGTATCATTAAAATATACGTATTGTTCGCTGTCTAC
>DWKW01002892.1:0-10534 GCA_018250115.1 Doberes anticus
TCACACTGCTGCTTTACGGCAGAAATAGGTGTAGCGGTGGTGCCGCCGCAGGCGAGCCTTTGACATAAGACTCTACCCCTCAGACCCCTCAGAGTTGAGAGAGTTTGGACCATAATCTACAACGCTGGCCAAGTACGGATCGACATTATTTAGGAGTATATTTCTTATAACGGAAGTAATTAGTTACGAGTATTAATCTACTAGCTAATCATTTTGTTTGCTTACAACATTTTCAAATTAAACGTAGCTTAATTAAATACGTGCGTCACTTACGCTTGAATTTGTCACTGGAAAATAAATAACATTTGCATGAAATAAATGGTCTAAATGTTTACTTATGGAGAATTTTGTGAATAATTAATTTAACGCCAATACGTTGACAAAAAAATCAGTAATCTATTTGGTGTGTTGTACTAAATATATTTTTAAATATTTTTTTTTTAATACTTATTTTTTATTTATTTATTCCTCTATAGTGTCCTAACATTGGAACTAGCAGTCTATATTTAATTGATGGACCAAATTTGCAACGACCAAATTAACTGAAATATTTTGTTTTGTTATTGTACCTTTGTTCTTCAGTAAAATTAAACCGTATAGAACTCCCTGCATTGGCTAAATAAAAATGTTAAGGTCATGTGTAATTACTTGATTATTTCATTAATCTATTGAATATTTACTGCCAGTAATATGTATGAAAGTATTTATTTATTTAATTTTATTCTAAAGCCTAGTTTAAATTCCATTTCAAACCTTTTATTTCATTTTAAGTAGAAATATGGACATACACACTCCTAAACATTGAAGAAGGAAAACATGGCGAGGAAACCTGCATTCTTGAGAGTTTTACATTGTTATCAAAAGCATCTGAAATCCGTTAATCCGCACTTGGCCAGTGTGGGAGTTGTTTTTTTGTGTATCGGCCTCGGAATCCTTTCAGACCTTCGTAGGGTTACTTGGTAGACAAAAGAAGGCGAAAAAATAAACATTTCTAGTGCGTTAACTTCACGAAAGGAAGACTAATGTCCAACCATGACTTGGCAATACCTGCGCGACGCTCGGCATCGCACGAGTCGCTAAACAATTATCCCGATCCGCGCTAAATGGAACATTTAATATACTTAATGGTTCCGAAAACGACGAGAAACACTTCCGTTTTTTTTGTTGAAATTCATTTTAAGTACATGCGCTACTACAATTCGGTTTCGGTTTAAAGAATTTTATTGTTTTAAGAAATTTTACATTACAAGACAACTTATATACTAAGTCTTATATAATAAACAATACAGCGGTGAGCATGCTTGCTGTCTAAAAAATAATCTACATTAAGAACATAAGAGTATAAAACATATCTGTAATTCCAAAAAATTCTGGTTGTTCTTCAAGGTAATTTCCAATTTTATGATCTGATTTTTTATGATACGATTTTTTATTTTTATTTCATGTTCTAATTTTCTGACCCTAAAATTTTCATGGTCTATTTTTGAACAAGGTCTAAGTTTTGCTCAACAACAACTAAACAATTAAAGCTCGATGCTTGCTACATAGACCCACAAGAATTCCTGTGTCATGGGTGAATCATAAACTTAATAACTATTCATTTTGTGTTTTTTTATAATAAAGGAGTACGTAACGAGTATGATTGGATGATAATGGTAGTGTCTCATGTCGAAGACTTTTCTGCGAATGCATCACCGCTACATCTATTTCTGTCATAAAGCTGCAGTTCACATTGCTGCTTTACTGCTCACGCACTATCGTGTTTCAGCTTAAAGGGTGTGGCTATGCAGAATACACTAGACTGAAGTCACTCCAACTTTGACCTCGGGAATACCTTGGGCAGGTCCCAAGGTGCGATGTAGATGTCCGCGGACATGGACATGATAGATGTCCATGGTCTCTAGTAACTACTTAACATCAGGTTCGTTAATCGCCTGGTACTGCTTGGTGATAATTAAAATTATGTATGAAATTAAAAGAGGCGTAGCGGTGGTGCGGCTGCTGACCGCTGCTGAAACTCTACAACCATCAGCAAAAGTATCTCAATCAGTATGAGTTGTTTATGTTAGAGGACTAAATTATGGTAATTATGTTAATTGGACACTGCAGTCTACGGACAACCAAATGAAACAGAACCGAAGTCAAAACAGAAGATCTGAGGTCGTACATACGTAGATACTTCTGTGGAATAAGTGGGATCATCTCCTTTCTCAGGATACTTTGGCTAACCATACCGTAGCAGTAGTAGCAGCACTAATCCTGCTGCTGCTTTCCAGCTGAAATAAGTGGAGCGATGGATCCCCCGCATGCGGATATCAACTTTTATCGTAATGTTACTAATATACAAGTTTTTCAAAGGAATCGTATAACGTTATGGAAATGTTATAAATATTTCACACGTGTTATACGAGAATTTTCTTCAGTATTGAGTTACGAAAAACATAGACTTAATACCGTCGAAAGAAATATTCTCTTTCAAAGGAATAACGCTATACTGGACTTTATTACATTACGAAGCAAAGCGAGTGAATACGAAATAAATTTAATTTTCAGTAACTTTTTATTTGTACACATAAATGAGGGCTGTTTTCCGTAACACGGGTCGTCAGAAGGGGTCCGCCGGTGTTTATTTCACTTCATTTGATGAGTAATTTGCTGAAAATGTATTAATGACAGAATGTTCAGTTTATTAAACGAATGTAGCTTTTATTTACAGATGTTAATAAAGTTGAAATTTGTGAGATTTTCATACTTCTCACATGTTATGAATGAGTAGTCGACCGTACTTATAGTAATGAAGCTTTCCATTTTATTTTCTTACCGAAGGTGTGTGAACGTTGAATACTACAGATTTAGTCCTTCTATAAAACATAATGACTAAAGGAATGAATACAAGAACAAAGCACAGTACAAATCTGTTTAGATATTTATCGTTTAGGACCCATATTCGTTGCTTTGATACCTGCATCGACTCGAAACCAAAACCACAACCCTATGAATGGCGGGCTTGTGTCCAGCGTGACATTGGATCGTAAAATACTCGTACTGAAGTATCGGCAAGTTTTGCTGCTTTCACGCCACCTACAAAGTGTTCACTAAAGTTATTTTTAGTTAGTAAACGAATATCCTCGTTTGCCGCAAACATCTATAACCTTCAAATATATTTCTTTATAAGTTAATCAAGGAGTCATTATTATACCTTTATCAATCAAGGAGATAATCAAACCACATAAGCAACCGTTCAAAAATTTTGCCGTTTACCGACAATAAGTCATCTCAAGTCGCTAAATCGACATAAATTCTGTGTTGGTGCAAGTTCCTAGAACACTACGAGTGTTTAGGGAATAGTCTACCACGCTGGCCACGTGAGGACTGGCGGACTTCACATACCTCTGAGAACATTACGGTGAATTCTGCGGCATGCAGGTTTCCCTACAATGTTTTCCTTCACCGTTAAACCGTGTGATATTTTTATAGCACAAAATTTTGAAATAAATATATACATATAAGAATTTCTATAAATTAGAGTTATTTTAGTCATTAAAGTTTATTTTAGTCATGTACCGAATGCTCGAGCGAGGCGACACCGCCTGCCGTAAAGCAGCAGTCTACTCACACTTCTATATTTCGGTTTGAAAGGTGTGATCAGGCAGACAACATGGGACAAGAGGCGCTTCAACGTACTCCTCAGGAGTAGCAACACATCCACGGTCAACCTCACATAGGATTGAGGTTCTATTTAAATTTGGATGTACTCGTAGTTGTCCATTGACCAACTTACATCATGCGCCCTTTGTGCTTTTTAGCTCCTCCTTCAATGCATAAATAAATGTACATTTTACATACGGTATTCAAAATAACAATTTATTTTTATGACTCCTCTGAACAATGTCTTCAGAGAGATATCGGAGCAGAGTATCTCAGTATTACAACGTGCAGACATTGTTACTAGCTAGTGCAGTCATTTGGAATATACCGAATGAGATCAGTTCTACGAGAATCTTGGATACTGCGGTTGAGACCATTTCTTTGTGCATTTCGCGGAATATCACTGACACATCGCTATATTGTCACTAGCGAAAGTCACTCCAATCTAGTGAAATGGAACCGAAACGTCGAGTAACTTGGACATCAGTCAGTGTAGCAGCTTCATAGATATCCGTTCCACAGAGTAAACCACGGGAACAAATTGTGTTATCCGCACTATTTTGAACGGAATCCTAGACTAAAGATTACATCATTTTACACCAGACGTCCGCTCGCGACATTGTTCGCGTCGCGTCGCGTCGCGTCGCATCGCGTCGCATCGCGCGTCCATGATAGTGGATGAAAAATAACGTAACCTTGATTGACGGCACGGATTCAGTAAACGACAGTTGTATCTCCGGTTCTAATGGATCGATCATGTTCAAACTTACGGCAATATATAAGTGACTTTAAGCAGTATAAATTCCAATTATATCTATTCAGTTACATTTGCATGATTGGTGAACAACAACACAAACGGATAAACAGACGCAAACAAAAACTCAAAAAATAAAGTTTGTGTTCAGAAGATGGTCCATACCAATGAGTTTTTTTCAAAAATCTCAAATGGCCTCATTGCAATTTTATGATAATAATTATGGATTAAAGGAGTACCTGGCCATGTTGCAATCACTGCACTGCAATCCATGGACAACCACATATAACTATAGCTACCGTAGCTAGTCATATATGATGTCGTTCGTGAATGATTTGCTGCATCTAAAGAGCATGTTGGACCAAAGACCGCCTCCTATCTCGCTGTAGTTTGTATAATATCGCCTTCCAAATTGACCCACGACAGGAATACTAATTATTGCAATGGCGATGCCGTCTGAGACAAACTTTGAAAAGCTCTTACATTAATTATGAATTGAGATACAAATCACTGAAAGATAAAGTTCGTGACAGTAGCAAATTCATAGAGAAAATGCATGTTTGAAAACAGAAAAAATTGTTTTCTTAGAAAATGTAATATAATATACACGTCTAGATTTAACAAACGCTAGAATATGCCTGGGGTTATTGCTCCCGTAAAGCCATTACGTTATGAAGTTGGTGGGATTTCCGAGAAATAACAATCTAATTTCGTCACCAGTTGTAATATATTCACTTTAACATACTTTCGCTCATTTCGCTGATACATTATATTTGGGCACGATATATCATTACTGTTTGAAGTTCACACTTAATTCATTCGCGCCGGTTCATGTACGCAAAATCTGACGGTTACTTCTGAAAACGGTTTGAATTTGTTTTTGGTATCAAAATCAAAATTTTGATTCTAGTTTAGGTCTATTGTCATTTGTATTCAATTCCTTCAGTTATTGTATTTTAAAGAAAGAAGCGTTTTGTGTAGTATTTATCTGTAGTGACAGGATAAAGGCAACGCTAAGCTTCAGTAACTTTGATAATACTGTGTAAGCTTTGCAATAACTTGCAGCATTAATATAGCCTGAAGCAAACCCGTTTTGCAATATCAGTCGAAGGGTATCGTGAAAGGAAATCTATTCATTATCTTTCCACTATAAAACTAGTTTGGTCATAAATACTGTTACATAAAAACTTTAATGTTTTTTTAAAGAAAGAAAGAAACACATTCTATTAATAAGATAAGCTATTGAAAAGCAGTTTTATACGTAAATACAGATAATATTTTTAAATATTTGATTATTTTATATTTGGAAAGCGTTTATATTAGCGTTATATTGTAAACTTTCTATTGCCCGCCATTTCACATATGGTTTTCGTGTTTATTATCAAATTACAACATGCAATGGGGTGTTAGGATAGCAATGATTGCCTTGCACAAAGTGGGTATGGAGCCATCGCTCATACACTTCAATAGCTTGGTAGCCATACGTTCGTATAACGTACTATCGACAGATATACTAATACTTCCACTGTCTAAGACCGTAAAAGATAGGGCGGCCGCGTGCTGTTTGAACTACAAAGGCTGTTAATTATGTTAAAACTAGAGTTCCTCGAAACCCCATTTGGAAACAAAAAATCTGAGATTTCGCTAGAAATGAAGATTCCCGCTAGAACTCTGTCGCGTATAATAAAACACGACCTGAAACTCGGAGCTTTTCGTCGATATACAGGACATGGCTTAAATCAATTCTTACAGTTAAAGCCTTCTGTCCTGATACGCAAATGAAAGGAACAGAAATATCCTTCTTACTTATATTTTTTTTTACGATTGAAGTGCACATCAAGCAAAATGACAAAGTGTACCTACACTCACAGTTCTCAAGAAGCTGTCCAAGTGGTCGGAAAGGTACAACGTAGTCATCATCTTGCGTCAGTGATGGTTTCGTGGAGAGTGTCTTATGAAGGAGTGAAAAAAGGTAAATTTTTGTGGAAAATGAGTGACGACGTCAGCCAAAGTAAATCAAGAGACCGACTTAAATCGTGTTGTGAAACCTCACAGCAATACGTTTTTTTTATCAACCGTGGACGTTCCAGCAGGACTGTGCACCTTGTCACATGAACTATCCAATTGGCATGAACTACCCAAGTCTCGTTACCAACATTCCGGACTTCAAATGCCTTTGAGAACATTGTGTAGTTTTCTCTTTAATACAGGATCTGTCACGATGTTTTTCTTCACCGTTAAAGCGTGTGATAATATTTTTTAAAGAACCACATAGCATTTAAAAATCAGAGTGTTCTACTGGTATTCGAACTCCGGCCCACCGTATTTATCGACCACTAGACTATCTAATGATATCTAAGGACATCTTAAAATATATACAATCTGCTACATGCACACTATTTCTTTTTTGTAAGCTTGTTGAAGTATACTGAGCCATTTTTATCAATTTCTCATTTGTTACCAACTAAGTGGCCACTTACCAATCTATCGCTTAGGTACGGCTTAAGAATTCTGTACAATAAAGTTAATATGTATGTACTGACGATCCATGTGGCATATTGTTCACTAAGTTAGTCTCCCGTTCGAAAAATTGCCCTTCGATTTCGTGTTAATTCGACAAATCACAGAAACATATTTCTATGTTAAATTATCAGTTATAAAATTGTGGAATAATAAAAGGTTGTTATGCTTATTTATTATAAGTATTTATGTAATACTTTTACGCAACGAAATAGCACACAAGAATTATTAAAACAGTAAGAGTACTGTATTCGTAATTCTGGAACTTTTCCCTCATTATTTTGTAGTTACATTGAAACAGAAAGCATTCGTTGGCACTGTGTGATCCTAAGATGTACGGTAAAATGCATTTGCTGCGTATTCCCAACAAAGACGTGAAGCTTCCGAGAACCTATTTATACAGCGGCTTTGAAAAATGATGTGTTAAGGAAGGTAAGAAAATTGGAAAACTTTGCAATTGACTGAAACAGATTATGGATCGGTTATCGGAGAAATATTCAATATCTATATTATTCCCGATTGTTCTCAGAGTTGAGAATAATCACTGCTCGTTGAGCAGAGTGCGTTGCTCACGAGCACAGTGAATCCAAAGGAGTAAAAGGAGGAAAATCTTTTGTCTTCCTGGTTTAAAATGTCAATTATATTAATCTCTTGATCCCTGAACGGTTATTTACCCAAGCCGTAACGTGATGCCAATATTTTGCATATACCCCTTATTCTCTATATGTATGTCATATAACAGAGAGTAAAATTTGAGGTTTACTTTTGCGTTTGTTACTTATCTTTAATTGAATTAAGAATAATAGATAGACAAATGGTACAAATATTTCCCATGTCAGTGTCCAGGAATAGGTAGTCACTGAGCATTTGCAGAGGAAAGCACGCGAGTTTACAGCGGCGCTCTTTTTCCGGGAACCTCAGTTTGTTTAGATACTAACCTCTAAACTTTAGAAGACATCGAGATAAAGTCTGACCTTTTAATAGCATATGTAGAAGAGGTCTAAATAAAAATTGTATCTGTCTTTTAAGGTAGATGAATTGTTTATAAATTATCAGACCGTACGAGACAGATGTTAATTTGTATGAGGCTAAATTATTACAGTCCAGTTTCATTACTATATGCATCCCATTTCACCATTTATGTTCTGTGATGCTAATAAAAACAATTCGTATAAAATACAAGTCGACACGTTCAAGTCAAGCTAGTTTATAACTTTATATGACGCCATGGTAAATAGCCTGGTCCCTTTCCACTCCGTTGCTCAATACTTCCCTTCCCGAGCGGTGTTGGATTGCTCAAAGTTTCTAAATTGCAGGAAGACGTACGACGAACAGCAAACACTGCACACGGGCGCGGCTCGGGATGCCAGGCGGCTCGTTAGGACTTTGTTAGCGTTTAATGTGTTAGATGTACACTGCTGACGACTCGTGCCTGTACGTAGAAATTATGATGCTTGATATATTATGTGTTACAATCAATCTATTGCCAACTATCTATGAGAGAAGAGTTATATAAAATATAGTAAAATGCACCCCACGCTTTTTACTCTGAATTGAATTATTCTGTTAATAACTTGAATTTTATTATAATTTTATTTTGAGGTGATTAATTATGATTGATTGTTCGGACCTTCTACTACTTTAATATAAACTCCTTGTAATTAAACATTTTTTTCTATTTTTTAGTTCGGTGAGCTATTAAAGCGTGTTTTTTTGGTTTTATTTATTAATTACCGTCTGTAAGAGAAGATCCGCGCCCACCAAGCGGAACCTGGGGTACAGGGGGTGACCTCGTTGTAGTTTGCACTGTCGTACATTTGGTAGGTCAGTTCAAATGGATTGTTTTGAGTTACCCATACGTACTGACACGGGCGGAAGTCTAGTAAGAAATATTGATACTAAAGTCAAACACTCGGTACATCTTGAGCGATGGGTACGTAAATACACTTTTACGATCCGTCACTTCCAGAGTTCAAGATAACGCAACATGACATGTCATGCGTCAAATATTGGCCTAATGTGTACAGTTTGCATCACCCTTATTCGCTTTAAAATTAAGTTCAATTTTAAATAAACGAAATTGATTCGTTATTTTTTGAACGTCTACTTTGTTGCCATTACAGATTTGCAGATACAATTTTCTTATGTCGCTATACGTAAAGTCTCTTTTATATCCAAATGTAACTGTTTAATGTTTGTTAATTAGACCAATATATACCATGACACCGTGTGGGGTAGGTTATGGCAATAAAGGGTTAATATAATATTTGTGTTCCCAGATTTATGGGAAATTTCTGTCAAATTTTTTGACAGGGTTAAGACCGCTGGTAACATATAGTTCTAATAAAAATGTTCTTCCGTTGACTACATCAGTATTACGTGTAAGAAGAACGCTTGATTTTCTTCTTTCCAAAAAGAAGGAAACAATATAAGATCATTCTTATATTGTTTGCCGTTCCTTTTCGTAACAACAATTGATCTTGAGTATGTAATATTTTTTTTTTAGTATTATAACAGAATAGCAAACGAGCATGGAGGCCACCTGATGTTAAGTGGCCCATGGACATCCATACCTGAGGTTGTGAGTGGATGCGTTACTAATCCTGTGGACTACGTTGGAATGCCTGCATTACGGCAGAAATAGGTGTCTACTTCTGAGGACTAAGTTGGAATACCACCTGTCTAGCGTCTATTGCCTAACTACGTCATTCAAACAGAAACAAACCAATTCTTACACTGCTGCTTTACGGCAGAAATAGTACTACCGCTCTGAAGCCGCAGGCGAGCCTTCTACATAAGACTCTACCACCATCAATCTTGCCTTCTGTTCGCGAATCCAGCATATGAATTTTACGCAACTTCTTATGGCAAAAGTTCACGCACACAAGTTTTTCGTCTCAAATCCATACGGACGAACTAGGTATCAGCCTAGTTTTATGAAACCCAGAGAAACGACGTACCTAAGCCACCCCACAATCCTTGGTTGCCCGACGATCTATCACCACCGCTATCTTTATGGACAGTGCTATTAACCGTGGCGCCCTCTGCGCCCCTATGTCGTGGGGAAACCAGTTTAGATATGATACCGTATTACCCGACAATGGATCAGCTGTTGTAATTGGTGCTTAATCTTTCCTGTAATCTTTTGAACTGGCTGATGGGTGATTTAGAGCTATAATTAATTCCAATTAAGTTGTTTGCTTGTTAGGGAGTGATGGTCAGATAGACTAGTGGTTAAGAATCTTGAACTTTGTGGTTCACATCCCGGCACGCACCTCTAAATTTCGAAATTGTCATTTACTTACTTTCTTTTCTAAATTATATGCGTGTTAGAAATTCGTTATCACTCGCTGCAACGGTGAAGGAAAACGTCGTGAGGAAACCTGCATGCCTGAGAGTTCTCCATGATGTTCTGAAAGGTATGTGAAGTCCACCTATTAGCACTTGGCCAGCGTGGTGGACTATGGCCTAAACTCTTTCATCTCTGATAGAAGACCCGTGCCCAACAGTGGGACAATAATGGGTTGATGATACAATTAAAAATGAACAATAATTTAACGACCCGTATGGCGCCGTGGTCAACGTGCGGACTGCCGTTCGGAGGATCCTGGG
>DWKW01002893.1:0-10533 GCA_018250115.1 Doberes anticus
TTGCTACTCCTGAGGACTACGTTGGAATGCCTCCCGTCCAGTGTCGTCTGCCTAACTACACCCTTCAAACCGAACAGAAGTTCTCACACTGCTTGCTGCTGCTGCTTAACGGCAGAAATAGGTGCAGGGGTGGTGCCGCCGCAGGCGAGGCTTCGACTAAGACTCTACAACCATCAAACATTTGTAATAAATGTATATGTAAAATTATTCATAGTAAAACATACATTTAATATTTTTTTTATTAAAAAGCGTTGCCTACCATTACGTGTCGCGAGTTGTATATCATCGTGGGATCGCGCCCCCGACGAGCCCGGGTCCAGACTTTCCTCCGGTACTCCAACCGGACCGAACCGAAACCATACAAAATGTAGCTTATACGAAGCGAAGCTATAATGACAAAGTATGAAATGCTACAAAAATGTGATCTGCAACTGACGACCATTGAATGGTACAAAAACGATTCATCGGTCGAAAAACTTAGTCGATAGAACATTCTTGTAGAAATATGTGTCGTATAAGTATTATGAACTTGAATTGCTATAAATACATAGTATACCCTAGCAGAATCCTAACGAGCCCAATCGTCTTAGATCCATGGAACGGCACAAAAATTAACATTAAAAAAACTTCATCATACTTAAACTTTTAGGCAGACCATACAAACAGATGTTGACGGCTATTATGAGCTTGAAACACTATAATTTTATACTCATACGCGGGTACTACATAATATCTGCTAAGTGTTAATTGCACTAGCTATTGTTGTCGTCTTGCACTTAGTTTTTGCGCCGCTGGAGCGCGCCACTAGACGATGCACGTGTCGTGTGTATATAGTTGTTTTTATTGAAAATCTGCGCTGCACTTAACCAATGTGGACTCGGGAATTAATAGATTTTTTAGCTTAAAACACATAAAGACTTGGAAACAGAAATAACGCTTTTTAAGTTCTTTAATTATTGTAAACAATGAAAGACAATTGAAATTTGATTTCTATTAAGCTACAATTACATGTCAGTGCTTACGACTAATTCTTTTTTGTTCTAATCAAATAATTTATAAAACGTTTTGAATTCTTTGATTCTTCTTTGTAAAAAGATGATCTAAAGATTCTTTACTTAAAGAAAAATACTTTCGATTTCAGAACATTCTCGGCTTGATTGGTGATACAATAAATAATGATACTTAACCCTCATTACTTAATGGTTTTGAAGAATCTTCTAAGCTTAGGGAATTTGAAGAAGATAACACATGTAATCCTAACATTCTCCTGCATTACAGTAATCCTAAACATTTTGAAAGACTTAAAAAGGATTAGCGACTTGAGTAAATGGTTATTTTAAATCTTTAAACTGTCAATCTATTATATAGGTTATGGGAACATATTTTTACATACCACCTCTTGCCACACTTCTTCGACGAGGGTGGCAAGCTAAAGTCACGACCTTTCACGATATTCAATGCGGTCCCGTTCCATAAACTGGACATTAATGTGTAACCAAAGTACAGCACGGTCGTGGAGCACGGATAACTTTGTACATTTACTCCTCACTTGTCTGTCTTCAATCCACGCAGTATTCCAGGGTAATGATAGAATGTGTTAGTTTCAACTATTCACTGATCACAACCTACTCGCGGTTGTGAAAAGTGATGATTTTTATTTCAATTTTGCTTGTTATGATAACATATGAGAAAACCTCTTTGTGCATAATCTGATTTATAATAGCATTTCATTAAAATGTGACCATGTGACTGGACACATTTAATTGTCACGTATACATGTCCTACATTCGATCGCTCATTGTTTAGTTCCAAGAGCTTTCATTAATAGTACCACTGATAATTACATACACGTAACGACCACTTACGTGTAATTATTCTTAACATAAACATACATGTAAGCGTACGTTGCATTGTAATTGTTGAAGTGACGAAATAATACGCGTTACAATTACTGTGTTCAAATTCAAGGTTCAATTAAAACGTCAATATTTCACACAACAGATTTGTAATGTGCTAAATAAATGTAGAAAATCAACGCACTGAAAATAATACTAATTTGGGAAATCTACTGACGCTGTTAATGGTTATATTTTTCTGTTACTTGATCTGTTTATTTTTGGTAGATGATTTTTTTTTCATATTTCTCTTTCTTGTCATGAAGTTGAGACACCCAGACACAATGTAAAGATAGTAATAAAACTTAAATATTAAACTTTTAAACCCGGTATTTAGATGATAACGTAACGTATGGAAATTTGGACAATTTGAATTGGAATTTTTAGCTACTTAGTATACTGTACTGTAATGATACTTATGCAATGGGAATTGCATTGAAATTTAAATTGAAATTTTTTAATGCTTTTGTAAAGATAATATTTTAAAGCAAAAATAAACTTTACAAATATAATGTGCGCTTACGATATAAAAGAAGCACCGTAACTGTTCCTGTACATTTTTATATATTGTCATGTTTTTAAACTCGCTTTCTTCTCTGTTTTTTCGGTAAAATTTTGTAGTCGATTTTTAATCAACTTTCCGATGACTTTGACTCGACACTCAGCTTAGACTTGAGACTTTAAACAATACAATATGAAATAAGTTAAAAAAAAACATTCAAAAATGTTGCGTTCAAACAATTTTTGTATGAAGATAATTTTGCCAAAGGTAATTTGTTTATCATATTAAAATATGTTATAAAAGTGTTTAAAGTTTACGCGTAAAATGGTAATATAATTATGGTGTTTGTTATCTAGTTTTCGCTCTCCAAACATAAAATGGGGTGGTAAGAATTACTTGACAGACTATAAATATAATTAAGATTGCCGTAGATAATAATTTATTTCATGTGAAGTGTAATCAACTTTATTATCTGTGTGCGTCCGTTGTCCTAATCCGTTCATTCGTTCAGTACCGCTCTCACCTTTCACGACTACCGTCACCTGCTTAGTAAATTGCGGATAGAAATGTTCACATAAATTATTGTTACACTACACTGCATGTCTCTAACGCCCACCGGGTTTCCTTTCCTTACAGTTATATTGCTTGCCTGGTTTTGTGTCAAATCAGCTTTGCCGGAAAAATGGGTAAATATATTTTGTTTAACTTCAATTCATTCAATGTTCTTTAATATTAATTTAATTACCTACATATCTATTAATTTTTGGTCTTTATTTTGGCAAATAATCATCGTGCGATTTAAGGACCCAATAAAAAAAAATTTAAATGATGCGAATCAATAGATCAAGTGAACTACATTTAGCAATAGGGCACTAAATAAAGATTCGTATGCTTGATCGCAAGTTCGATATATTATTTCGTTGTGACTGACCAGTGAAAACAGTTAAGCTTGTATATTAAAGTTGTATGACATTACAAAGAAAATATTTTTTATTTTTTTAAGTGAAATGGAATAGCAAACGAGCATGCAGGCCACCTGATGTTAAGTGGTCACTGCAGCTCATGGACATCCACATCAAACCCCTATGTGGATGCGTTGCTACTCCAGAGCACTAAGTTGGAATGCTTCCTTCATTGTCTTCTGCCTAACTAGTAACTACACCCTTCAAACCGAAACAGCAGTTCTCACACTGCTGCTTCACGGCATAAATAGCGGTGGTGCCGCCGCAGGCGAGCATTCGACATAAGACTCAATTGATCGACGATGTGTTGGAAGCCCTACGTACTTCTTTACCATTGAAGGGTTTTATCCCATCCATGTAAATAAACCAGACCAGTTCAATTTATGCTAACATCCCGATATAATTATGACATGACCGCTCCGTTAGTTTCCTCAGAACAGATGTGTACCATTACTTAGGCAATAGCAATTTGGGTTTAATCGAGGAGGATTGAAAATGCCGAGCCTCCAGTAGTATGGTATCGGCGTCATCATTAATTAGTTTAAGAGCGAACGTGCTTGGGCAATGACGCAACGTCTCAGCCTGGTGTACCTGTGTTATTATGTTGTATGTAATATAGACTAAATGATCAATAGAAGTGAATTTTGATATATGAGGGTAGCAGGAATCATAGACGATAGGTAGAGGTCACTCGTTGCGGCGACCCAAGTTCCACGGCTAAGGAACCTACTCGGTCGTGGACGTTCCACCGTACTGTTTCATCGAGGATTGGTTGTGTATTGTGTTGGTTGATGGTTAACCCCGTTTGTTGGAAGTTTTGAAACCGTTCTTAATGTCACCAAAAAGGTTTAACTAACTATTAACAACATAAAAATCGGACAAGACCGCTTACTGCCCACCGTCTGCTTTTGAAAATGACATAAAAGTTTTAATCCTTGATAGTATTCATACAAATTCCCAAAACCCTTATTCTTACTTACTCGACAGATCAATGCGATTTGAAAAATCGGGATACTAATTCTTAAAGTCAATTTATTGAGACAAGTATAATTCATGTTTCAATTGACTTGCCCAAAAAATTTTCAAGCTAAAATCAAACGTACGTTTCAAGTATATTTTGACGATGAGTATGTCGCCGTAGTCAACTTGCCTCGTGCCGTTCGGAGGGTCCTGGGTTCGATTCCCAGCGAGGCAGAAAATTGCATGATGAACTTAGATTTCTATACCTGGTCTGGGTGTTCGTGCGTTTGTTTCTGTGAGTCCATGGCACCCACGCCACACGGAATCCTCGTGTGAGTCTGTGAGTGCGAAAAGTTATAATCAAATATAATTAATTTTACCTACAATATTTAAACTCCCAAATATCAGAGGTTAATACATCGTGTCACGTATCAATGTAGGAGTGTGAAGTTGAACGTTGGTACAGGAATAGATACAAGGTTTCCGACGTTTGGTCGAGCGGCCAATTTGTCACATTCGTGACCCTCGATACATTTGTGATGCAATTACCTCACTTAGATACTTGTAGGGTAAAGCTCAGAAATATTCTTACAACAAAATTACGCAAGTCACACCATTGTCTACGGGCATTATACATCGCTTATGCATCGCCCCGGACATGCGAAATGAGAAATAAATTAAGTTAAATGAAGGCTATACCAACAACGGGTTGGAGTGCATGGCCATTAAGCGGCTCATACGCACCACTCAATAGAACCTCGTTACTCAACCGCCACTGACAAATACTCCCGGTTAATTGGATGAAAATCTGCGCCCGCGCCGCAGACCTCTTAATGTCCACACTGTAAATTATGCAGTTTACGATGCAGAGAAGTTATCAATAATATCGATGCATTGAAGGCCGCTTTAATGAGAATATCCGCCTCGCCATAATCCGCGACTACTACTCCATTATTTAGTCGGCAACAAAACGCGTGAGATAATTCGGACGCAAGCGCATTTGTGTGTTATGGAAATTATTGCCATTTGAATCGCAACCGCGTATTTGTTTTGTCAGAATATCTCAAGACGAACAGTTACTCGAAATTCCCATCACGCAACCGGAACTGGAATCACACATTAGATTTAATTTTATACGAATTTAATAACAAGTGAGATGCGCACTCGCCCATTGTCTGCCGGTGACCATGTGAAAAAAGCTCTCCTCGATTTTTTTGTTAGCGATAAAGAGGTGCCGACACACAATTCGGAGCGAGATTGATGTGCATGCACGATCCTATCTGCCCGCTGTGAGCGCCGATCATAATAATTAATATTCCATAATCCATTCATCCTTAATACGGCCGCGATACGTTCCCTTTCACTCCGATATTACGAGTTCGCCTTTATTACCGGTAGCGATGTGTCGTCGTCACACAACGTTCCAAATTGATTCCGCCCGTTAAATTTGAATGAGTGTTCCGTGAATGGGAATCGAAATAAGATCACGAGTGTTGTGCGTTCGGAAACGCGAGCCGTCGCACCGCGGCACAATGACCGCGACGCACACGCCCAGATCTCTCTTCTCGATAACCATAAAAAAGCCACCGAAAAAACTACATGTCATGCATCTACGTGTGCTAGTCAATTTCACAGCAACCGTCATGGGAATCGAGCGACGAATGGATTTTAGAAAGCAATTAAAATCTGTGCCCACAAAGAGCAGCGCCACCGAAAACTGCCACCGACACATGAAATTGTCGAACACGTCGAGCATTGTAAGCGTATCTTTTAAATTATTCGCACCGATAACGGAGGCTGCACGATGCTCACCAAATAGTTCCCAGAAGTGACTAAATGATTTTGACAAAAAGCCACGTTGCAGATCGATGACTAGACGCGCTCGCATCAGTAAAAAATCGTTCCATTCTAAAAAGCATATCTTTTGACAGTCCAGTGACGTCTCGCGATTTCTTCCATCGCTTAACCCCCGCCTTACTTATGACTCCAATCAACAGAATCGTTTGTTATACGTTATATATTATTATCGTCAAATAAAAAATAATGTTATTTAACTAAGTAATAAAAGATCAACACGTATCGAGCTTTTAAATGAGTTTTTCTGCGAATAACAGTTACTGAAACTGACTCAAAGTGAAGAACGATATAAAATAAAATCTCGATTGAGTACACAATTTCAAGAATGTGAATGACTTAAGAATTTTAGACAACTAATATGAAAAGGCAGATGGAGAGCTGAGACTCAAAAGTACACATCCATCGAGTCTGTCATTAACTCCACATAAATTTAATCTTTCATAACCGCTACAAAGCATCCGGTAAGCAAATGTAAGTTAGTAGTCCACTTCACCTGCTTCATAATCTTACAAAAGGGTCTGAAGTGAACTTTGTTTTTTTCGGATACAAAAAGCTGAACAAGAAATCAAAATCAAGATTACGAGCCCTGCGATCACAAAGTTTCGGCGGTAACACAAAGCGCGGGAAACCACAATTTTGTTTTGTAAACCGCTAACCACATTCTCGTACACGTATGTCTTATAATTATAATAAACGTGATTTCTGAACGAAGTAACAGATAAGCAAGAACTTTCTTTTTTAAAACAATGGCAAATGGGTTTTGATAATCGCATACTTACTAGCATTGTACGAATTTTACGAGTACAGCAAATATGCGTTATTGTTTTGTTGCATGGTTTAACTAAGACGTTACTTGGAACTATTAATGTCATATTGATATTCCTGGTAATTTTATTCTAAAGTATTGTATTATGGTCGTTCATAGATGGTATTACTGAGCACGTATGAGTCACGGCATGTGACTCAATAGCGTCGGAGTGCCGGGAGCAAATCATTTTTGTGGCCAACCACACACGTAAACAGCAATTTGGAATCAATCTTAAGTTTTTATGCCAGCTCTAATATCAATAGAGTTTCGATGCAGCCTACTCGATCAGGGTTGCTGCCTGCACATTTAAGAAAAGTAGTTTCCTCAGTATCGCTTACTAACGTTATACGTTATACGTTAACTGGTTTAATGGTTACCGTGTTATTATTCACTATTTTAGTCAATTTGTGAAGAAGACATGTCATATTCAGAATTTCAGATAAACATGAGACCAGAGTATCAGACTATGGAAACAGAGATATGCTTATTCTATGGCTACCACGAAATGTACGAACGATAGCGAAAAACGTACAATTAGGTATGCCAATATTTAAAAAAGTACCATGCACTATAAAGAAACGGGTTAATATCTGCAATGTTGCCAGCCCTGGGTGTAATATCACAAATCACGCTCTCGATATGCGTAACATTTTTCTATAATGAAATAATAATTACAGTACCTACATGTGTTGTCATAACAACACTCAAGTTATAATTATATAGCACTCTCGATTTCGTTTTGCATAATTCGTCTAATGTTAACAATAACCCGACTAATATGAGTGGTGCGCAAAAGGTCATCAGATACGAGGATTGACATGTGATCGTGAAATAGTCGCGTCATGATAAAAATTAGAAAAGCGGCAGTTGCTCAAGTTAGTCGTTTTTTATTGTATTATCAAAGCGAATTAAATCGATCAATTTGTTTTCATTATAGTTTTTGTCAGATTAGGTGTGATCATTAAAAATGAAAATTAATGACAGTAATTATATGTCCATGTAAAAGATAATTATGATTATCACTTAACATATTATATGTCTCTATTATAGTTAATAGTTAATAAATAATATATATGTATAGTTAATAGTTACTAGGGACATATGTATAATATGTACTAACCAAGGTACCTCACAACATACCCCTCATTCTTTTGACACGATCAGACTTATTATTTCACAAACCAAATGTCAAACGGTTTATTTTTTAACTCAAAATATGCACCTCCAAAATCTTTGATTGATATGACGTACTTTTTTTTACTGCAACCAATTGTCATCGCATCTCAGACAGATTTGAGGTCTTCCCCGAGGTCACAGGAAAGATACGTCGACGAAGAATTAAATTGTCATACTTCCTGGATTCTTCCGTGAAGACTAACATGCTTCAGAGCAGTATACAGAAGTGTACGAAATACATTTTATCGGTATAATATAATATGATGTTATTGAAATACGAACTTTAAAATACCGTAAAACACACACCTTTAGAATTTAATACTATATAGTAAACCTGTATCAAATGATAATGTATCTGTCTAAAAGCCGATATTTGTGTAAAAAGAACACAGATATTCAATATTGCAAATTTAATACCTACTAAATAGTAAACCTGTATCAAATGTCACCGTATCTGTGTAAAAACCGATATCTGTGTAAAAAAGAACACAGATATTCACTATTACAAATTTAATACCTTTAACGTAAAACTGTATCGAATTTCTCCGTCGCCAATTTACAATCGCAATATTCAATCTCGAGCTTTCATGCTATACATAATTCAGGAGTCATTGAACTAATCAGTCTTACATTTCTTTTAATACAATTTAATTTCACACACATTTACGCCTGTATTTGTTTACGTTACTCGGTGAAAGTGCACGATAGTGTAACGTGACGTTTATTTGCTCGGTATCATTGTGATTTAAATCGATTCTCGAGTGACCGCATGCGTTTTGGACTTATTTTAAATTGTTCCGAGTTGTACCACACGATGGTACGTCCATTATCATACGTGGCGGAAGCGAAAGATTGTTGGAAACCGTAGAAATCCAGTTCGGAGAACGAACGAGAAACTGAGTTTTGAAAGGCTACGTAATAAAACATCGAGTTTTAGATATGAAGCCGATCGAATATTGATGATGGTAGTCTAATATGGTGGGGTCTTTTATGGTGGTAGTCTTATCGTCTTAGCTCGTCTGAGGCACCAGTGTGAGAACTGCTGCGTTTCGGTTTGAAATATGTAGTTAGGCAGAAGACACCGGACAGGAGGCATCCAACTTGGTGTTTTATTTTTATTTAAAGTTTTAATGGTGATAGAGTCTGGTGTCGAAGGATCGTCTGTAGACGGCACTACCGCTGCGCTTATTTGCCGGAAAGCAGTACTGTAAGCATTGCTGTGTTTCGGCTTGCAGGATTTTGTTAGGCAGAATAAATAGAAAGGTATTATTATAGGTATTAAAATAGAATGGCATTCCAACTAAATACTTACGGGTAGAGACGTTTATTACATCTGATAGGACTTCGGACCTACCTACATATATCCTTTTATGGGCTGTCCCCATTGGCCCCTTAACGTCAGAAGTCCAGAAGTCACCATTCCTTCTTATAAACTAGTGATGTGAAGTAATTTTTGCGTTCTTAACTTAACTAACGATTTCATCAAGATATTTATTCGTAATCTTACATACATTCTCAAGCAAAGTGTTAAATTTGAATATAAAACTCTTTCCGATCACCTGGCAGCTTATTAATAAAAATCCGTGTAGTTAAAAAAAACAATAGGCAATTTGGATGTGAATATCATGTACTGAATAGGCACGGACAAATCGTCTAAAAAATCGCTCAGCCGACATTAAAGCGGCGAATCCAACATTTTGTAGGGCATAGACAATGAGCGTTCATTTTGGAGCTCGTCCGAAAACAATAGAGTCCCGCAACTTCACACGACGTGGGTAATATGGAAAGTAACAAAAATACATTTCAATAGCTAAGACACTTGTCTTACTATTCATTCTTGCCGTTGATAATATGGAAAGTGATGAAAATACATTTCAATAGCTTAGGCACCCGTCGTGCAGGTGGTGTGCATACTCCTTTGCTACTTCTGTAGAAGAACAAGAAAAAAATTATTAAAGGTTCTGATGGGAGTAGAACCTTATTCCGCCACGATTCGACGATTCACCCATTTCTGCCATGAAGCATCAAGATTGGCATCAAAGCACTGATTATTGAAGTGATTATTTAGGCATAGTGGAAACTGGAGGTTATCGGGAATAGCAAAACATCCACGGACGACATTACATAGTCTTCGTTCCTGAGATTGGATGTGAATGTCCTCCTTGTTACAATTTGAAGGCGATCTGTCCTAACGCTCATTAATATGATTTATCATATCTTGCCACTCGTTAATCTTTGATAGTCGGACATCTGAAGAAGACAAAACGAAATTGGTAGCGAGTTCGCCGAATTAACACATAATCTTGTACAAATTCTCCCAGGCTATGTGCCGGTGCGTGTGTTTTTGCTAATGTGTTCTTGTTTGTAATTTTT
>DWKW01002894.1:0-10533 GCA_018250115.1 Doberes anticus
GACATAGTAAGATGAAAGAGAGTAAAATGTACAAAATATTCTTATATTTACGTTACGACATGGGTTTCTTTAAAAAAGGCGCTAAATTAGCTCTCCATTCAAACCAGCAACGCATTGCCAGCTCCTCTGGTGTTGCTCGTATCTATGTGACGGTGACCATTTAACATCAGGAGGCCTGTCTGCCTGTTTGCTAAGGTTTAGAAAATGTAGAAAATAAACCTATGTACAGTTGTATCGATCTTGTGAAATAAGAAGACAGAAATTTAAACTCAATCCTTTGAATTAAATTTGTTTTTGATCGTAAGCCCTGTGAAATTCTTTACGAGCATACCGAAGTTGAACGGATTATATTAATAGAAGGCAATAATTGCCCTCTTCTAATTTGAAAGCAACGCAACCTTGATCTTTAAGAGCACGCTATTACCCGCTATTTTGGCATAAACATAATAACATGGGAGCGTCGTATTCAAAGCGGAGTCTAATAACAGAACCGGCCATTCCCACCCTTAGTGTCGCGGTCCTTTAAGCGTTATTGCAACATTTTGTGTTACCTACTGGTCGTATGGGAACCGTTTTCCAGGTCACTTGTGTTTGCGCTCACCCGACGAGCAGTGAACCCATCCCCGTGGTACAATGTACCTTCTCGCGTTATTATCTAAATTAACATTTTGCTTTGTATCTAAAACTCCTCTACTACGAAGGTGAGAAAATGATTAATAAAATAAAATAGAATACGGCACTTTGCGACCAGAAATTTTAAAAGTCAGTGACCTCTCCGTTGGAACAATGGTTACATGAACTAATCGCTTGCTAATAGTAAAATGTGCCTACCACATCTTTCAGACTTTACGGCTTTGTATTGCATACAACTTTGGGGGAGAAGTTCGGCAAACCACTTAATTAGTGTTACAAAAACTGTAGAGCATTTTAATGTAGTACATTCAACAGTTTAAGAATGAATATAACAGTAAGAGTAGAATATATGTACATTTGAATAAATTCCAGATTGCAATAATAGAATGCATTATCGTTCATCATAGTTCATCATCAACGCAGAAATAACACTGCTGGAAATGTTTGAGTAATAAATATTAGTAGAATAGTAAAAGAGCATGCAGGCCATCTGATGTTAAGTGATCGCTGCAGCCCATGGACATCCACATCAAACCTGAACTGGGATGAAAGTATCTGAGGTCGTTTGTGGATGCGTTGGTACTCATGAGGACTGTGATTGGGTTCAGTATAAACATATATGAACAAATATGTCGTAACACATTCGACTTTTTACTGATCCAATTTAGTCGAAATATTCTATATAGGCTTCCAACGTGTTAATCTATTTCTTGATCTTTCTTTATACAACGGAAACTCTCAGTCGCGAAACTTTATTCAATATGTCGATATTCTGTGATCAAAGCGCTACATGGTGCCATCGTAACATGGTGCCTTTGACGTTTTTGATAACGATCTCAACGCCAAATATTTACTAGCTTGTTAACAACTCGCTTCAAACGTTCGCTAAGATTTTCAGTGTTTGTGACGAAGCAGTTTATAAAGTATTAAAGCTGTAAATTCCTAATAGAATTCGCGGATTTCGTAATTTATTCTCTGAAATTTCGAATGTTCGCTTTGTAACTATAATATTGTCTTTGTCATTTGTCATCAAATAAATACCGGTGGCGAAGTTTAGAGCTTACAAAACGAATATTTATGATGTCATTAACTTTAATTAGGGTCTTGCGAAAAGGCCGTATTAACGAGTTCGAATGGTCTAGCATTGAAACTTATTTTAATGCCTTTATAGGAGTTTCAACTTAACGATGAAAAACTACTATACATGCTAGCCTCCTAATCTTTCCGAGTGTAAAACATAGGCACGACAAGCTTTTTGAAGAATTTAATATAAAGAAAATAAATCAGCTTCAACAATCATTATTACGTATTTATGTTAATTTTTAACCAAGTGTTAAATATGTGTGTCGGCGGGTATGTAAGGACCTCAGTTATTAGTCCCGGTTTTTGTCATGGTGTTATCATAGTTATAATTATCTTACCTAACAAATCTCATTTTATTTGTTTTAATTCATAGGTATAAATAAAGCTCTGCTTTTTCTTACGTAATCTAAAATCTACCATCAACAGGCTTTTATTGTATGAGCCTGTTATCATACTGGTAGGTTCAATGAAAACATTTAAACAATATGAAAACTGCACTAAAATCGCTTAAATATCTAAATTTACTGTAGTACCAACAAAGTTATTACTCCAAATCTTGCTGCTTATGGTATCGGGGATGTAGCTCAGTGGTAGAGCGTTCGCTTTGCATGTGAAAGGCTCGGGGATCAATCCCCGGCATCTCCAACTTTTCTTTTTTTGTTCTATCAAGAAAAGCATTTCTTATTGTAGACTTTAAGGGAATAAAAGGTGGACATTATTTAGATATTATTTATTATTTTTTTATTTAATCTAATCTTATTTAAATCTTATTTGAATTACCTAATTCAGTAGTTTAAATTATCCATGGCATACAGGCAAACAAAGTTAACCTCTTTATAATATAGCTTAAATACCGTCTATCATAACGCACGTGCGTAAAAAAACAGGACCATAACAATTGAACTCCTGAAGAGGTGACGGCACGTGCTACAGAGGGGTCAAGTCTAGTTGTACTGTACCTATAGTGTAAAAAGTTATGGCAGGTTGTAAGTATAAATACAGCTTGATTTCAGCCCGCGAAGTTGTCGCTGCTTATCAGTGAAAAAACGGCTACTAATTTAAATTGATCTCCCGCGTACACGACAGCGCCCAGTACATGAGGGTCAAACTCTACAAGATTTTAATTTACCGATCTTTTCAAATAAGTTATGGTGATAGAGTTTCATGTCGAAGGCTTGCCTGCAGCGGCACCGCCGCCGCTCCTATTCCTACCGTAAGGCAGCAACGTGAGAACTGCTATGTTTCGGATTGAAGGGTGTGGTTAGGCAGAAGACGCTGGACAGGATGCATTCTAACTTCATTTCCATCCATTCAAAGTCTTCAGGAAGAGAAACGCATCAATAAACGATTTGAGATAGGACTTCCTTCCTAATGATCCACCCTAGGATTATTTGTGTAGTGGGTGCCATGGACAGACACTATAATGAGAACACAAACACTTTTGATGGTGGTAGAGTCTTATATCACCTATTTCTGCCTTAAAGCAGCAGTGAGAACTGCTGTGTTTCGGTATCTGCAAACCAGAAGAGAAATTTATTTCATTGGAACATTTTTACTTTTATTTATACGGGATACTGTTACAAAAAGATGGTCAGTTAATTTTAATACTGTTAATTTTAATGGATTTGTAATTGAGTTACAATAACGGAGATCCGTTAGACGTAGTTACAATAGCGGAGAGACGTTGCAGATGCAAAACCCTACATTTCGTACTTCAAATATTTTATTACAAATATCTTAAACGTCATTTAACTTGATAGAAAAATTGCAGTGAAATGAAATTTACAAAGTAATCATATTATTTAACTTTTTTTTTCTTTTCACAAGCCGAAATTACTTCTACGCCAATAAGGCAATTAGAGGTCTCTCTGAGAAGTCTCCTAACTTTACACCGCAAGCCAATCAGAAGAATTTATGGCTGTCTTACATTGATCTTAATTAGTTAGAAAATCGCGCTGGATTTAAGTAAATATATGTAGACAGTTTACAGTCCAGTCCAGCGTCCAAAATATATTAATGAATTTTATAAAATAGCAGTCTATTATCCAATCCAGTGACACCGTCTCGCACGTGCCGCGTCGCCTATCAGTACTATTGCATTCGTCTAAAAGCGTCACGCAACTCGATGTGATTTTACATCGAGAATGTCTCGCACGTGAAGTAATGATGACTTTGAATGTCTTCAATTTGGGTAACAAGAGTTTATGTGTGTAGATAGCTATTGTGCATTGAAGATTGTTTGCAGGATATTCGTTCGAATAGTTACTGAAACAAACGTTATTAAATTTTCAACTGGACGTATAATACCATTAATTGAAAGCTAATACATTTCCAGTAGTTTCATAATGCAATGTTTATGTTATATTGATACTCTGTAAAAAAGCGTCAGACATTTTAATTGTCACTCTCGAGGTACATCTGCACGTTTTTGAATCTTGTAATTCAACCGGTTGAAAAGAATACCCGAAATATCTCTGTCATATATCCATTCTCTTTTCCATGTTCACGATTACTTCTTCTATCGATATTTTTATATGCCTTTGTGTTTTCATTCTAAATGTGTAGTGTCTCCAAGAAAACGAGTCAAACTTCCTGATTAAATACGATCCATTCCAGCCACTAAGGCTAAAAATGGCGCCAGCCACTCGATCGATGGAAATCGGCCTTGAAGAGTTTTAAATTAGTTAACAAAATATATTTAAGTAGTACAGTAACCAAAAATTAATTAAAAGTCTAGTTTGAAGAGAACTGGAATGGATAATCGAAGTTCGCTTCCACAAACCTCAGACCAAGTTTGTATTTATAGTGAACGGTAAAGGGTAATTTTGTTACCCTCGTTGTTTATATACCGAAATCTTTTTGTCAATTAAGGACAGAAATTGAACAAAGTTAATCCAGAGTTGAACGGTAATTTCTAAAAGTTTTTTGTACATTGTATCATTAATGTACCTACATATAATAATGTACCTATATTATCAAATTTTAATGAGGTCATGAAAATATTATTGCAAACCTAATTTAGTATTCAAAAGTTAACATTCAACACTCAAATGTTTTTATTTTTTATTTTTGTCAAGCACATACAATCTGCTGAATCGACCATTATTAATATAACATTTTGGTTTTGGCAGGATAATGAGCTCATGAAACAACTAATCTTTTCGACCGAAGTTTTCGCTGGAGTCTTCATAGTATAAAAACGCTTCTACGAAGCTATTCGTTTCCATACTACACTCTTTATACCGCGTATCGTTTCGACCGAAGTGTTCGCTGGAGTCCTCATAGTATAAAAACGCTTCTACGAAGCTATTCATTTCCATACTACACTCTTTATACCGCGAATCGTTTCGACCGAAGTGTTCGCTGGAGTCCTCACAGTATAAAAACGCTTCTATGAAGCTATTCGTTTCCATACTACACTCTTTATACCGCGAATCGTTTCGACCGAAGTGTTCGCTGGAGTCCTCATAGTATAAAAACGCTTCTATGAAGCTAATCGTTTTCATACTGCATTCTTTATACCGCGAATCGTTTCGACCGAAGTGTTCGTTGGAGTCTTCATAGTATGAAAATGCTTCTATGAAGCTAATCGTTTTTATACTACACTCTTTATACCGCGAATCGTTTCGACCGAAGTGTTCGCTGGAGTCTTCATAGTATAAAAATGTTTCTATGAAGCTAATCGTTTCAATATCTCCTTATACCGAAACACAGCGTTACCGGAACAAGGAACTAGTATAAGTATCTTTCAAGGATTCGTCATCAATCCTTTATTGTTACTGGGCACGAGTCTCCTCTCAGAGTTAAATGTTTAGGCCATTATTAGGCCACGCTGTCCAAGTGCGGACTTCAAACGCCTTTGACAACATTATGGAGAACTCGCAGGCATGCAGGTTTCCTAACGATGTTCTCCTTTACCGCTAAACTTGTTATTACCGAGTGATATTTTTTTTTTTTTGATATGCACATAATTTTTAATAGTTGTTTCAAAATAAATGAAACAATTTTGAAAAATTTACAGATACGTAGGTACCGGGATTTGAATCCAGTCCCACCGGAACAGAAAATCTCTAGGAAATTACGCAGCGAAAACTAAATACACAAGTGTGGGTAAGACAGATGCTTTAGCACTTTTATAAGACTCTTAAACGGACTTGAATTTGTTTCGAGTAATGCGAATATCTATGTGGCTATAAAAGTCTTTTAAGGTGGCGACAAGTTTTCACCTCAATTTAACGATAATATTTATAAAAACCCCCATGTACGCATTTTTTCGTTATTCAAACAGAATAGCAAACGAGCATACAAGTCACATGACGTTAAGTGGTCGCTGCAGCCCATGGTGAACATCAAACCTCAACTAGGATGGAAAGTCCTATCTGAGGTCGTATGTGGACGCGTTGCTATTCCTGCCGACTAAGTTGGAATGCTTCCTGTGTAGTGTCTTCTGCCTAACTACACCCTTCGAACCGAAACACAGCAGTTCACACACTGATACTTTACGGCAGAAATAGGCGCAGCGGTAGTGCCGCCGCAGGCGAGCCTTCGACATAAGAGTCTTCCACCATCAACAATTGTCCGCCAATGCACACTTGGCCAGCGTGGTGGACTCTGACCTAAACTATCTCACCTCTGATAGGAGATCCGTGCCTAACTGTGGGATAATTAACGGATTGAGATGCTGATGATGATCCATAAAATAGGACTTCAAATAGAATAAAATTTTTTTTCGTCAAAGCGTTTTTAATCAGCATAAAATATTCAATAAGCCATAACTTTAACCTATCTCTTTAAATCTAAATCGACTATCGATTTTCTAGGCGACCGTGGCCCATCTTCGGACGCATTTTCGCTTTCCATCAGGATCACCAGCTACGGCTTTATAAAACACTTATAAATATATCCTATTAAACACAATACAACTTTTATAAAATAGAACTTAATTACGACAAAACGGATCCTCTAAAAAGATTTTTATCTATGACTTTGAAAAGGTTTAATCAAGGCATGATATTTTACAGACAAAATATATATCGGGTTTCGTATATACGTAGTCTTAGATAATCTGTATAATTTATTATTGTCTATCATTTATGTACATATTATAATAGGTGTTGCCCGCGACTTTGTACGCGTGGTCTTCAAAACATACACGCTAATGCAAAATGGCTCTCATACTATACGAACTCACGGTCTGCTACACTTTAGAAGTACACTAATTTGTTGAAACTACTTGCGCGCCATCTATTGCGAAATAGCTGTACTAATTCAGAAACACCGGATGTGCGTGCGCATGACTACTCACAAAAGCATCATACCAAGCGGATGAATGGGATAGGAATAGATTTTTATAATATAATCACCGGCACCTTATCGCAGCGCCACCTACAACCGGGTCCAATTATGAATCTAAACCATTCTCGAATTTATTTGAACACAGACAAAAAATTTCATCAAAATCGGTCAAGCCGTTTAGAAGGAGTTCCGTGACATACACACGCACAGAAGAATTATATATATAAAGACATACACGTATATACTTTACGCAACATGAATAGTAATTACGTGTGACAGTGGCTACGGAATACGGAAACCGATTGACGTGTGATATCTAATAGAATGTTATTTGACCTATGTTAAGGCGAACGTCAAGAAAGTGACATCGCAATAGCCCTTTGTTAAGAATAACGTTAAGGCCCATCGACTTTCTATTTTTATATATATACTAAAAGAAAAGAAAGCTGGCCACCTAATGTTAAGTCGTCAGTGCAGCGCATGGAATCCACATACAACCACACACCACATCTACATATAATTTAATGGTGGTAAAGTGTTATATCAAAGGCACGCACGCGGCGGCACCACCGCTGTTCCTATTTCTGCCGTAAAGAAGCAGTGTGAGAAGTGTTGTGTTTCTATTTGAAGGGTGTGGTTAGGCAGAAAACACCGGACAAGAGGCACTCTAAGTTAGTTCTCATGAGTAGCAACGCATCCACGTACGACCTCAGATAGGAGTTTCGTCCTAGTTGATGTGGTTTGATGTGAATGTCAATAGGCTGCAGTGAACAGAACATCAGGTGGCCTGCATGCTCGTTTGTTGTTCTATTAACAAAAAAAAACAATCACTAACAGAACCGATGTCCTGTGTAATGTCGTATGTGGATGCGTTGCTAATCCTGAGCACTAGTTAATGCCACCTGTCACATATTCTGGCTAATCACAGTGTTCAAACCAAAGCACGGCAGTGCTCGCACTTTACATCAGTAGTAGGCGAAGCGGCGGTGCTGCCACCGGCGAGCCCCCGATAAAGTACTCTACCACCATTTAAATTAAATGAAATCCGTTAAGTATTTTAGGAGTGAACACATGAACATAAAATCATAAGCCTTCCTATGTTTTACAACGTTCAGATAAAAAGGAAGACCTAGATATCTAGTATAACTACTAAATACTAAATAACAAAGTACACATTATTGACTCATCTCAGGTGTAGGTACCTAAAGGTTGGGCTAGAGAATTTTCACCCCTACAACGTCCATTGTATTCGTATGTAGACAAGAAATAGCGCCAATCTCTTATTGTATTTATTTCTGTTTATTTTGTTCGTAAGCCATATTAATTTTTTAAATGTATTAACGTAATAGAAAATCAGCATTTAGGCTACCTCGTATTATGTGGTCACTGCAGTCCGCAGTCATCCACATAAAACCTCAACTAGGCCGGAAGTCCTATCTGAAGTCGTATGTTGCTATCCTGAGGGCTAAGTTGTAATGCCTCCTTTCCATTGTCTTGAGTCTACGCACACCCTTCATACCGTAACACAGCAGTTCTCAAAATGCTGGCTTACGGTAGAAATAGTAACAGCGGTGGTGCCGCCGCAGGCGAACCTTCGACATAAGACTTTACCGTCATCAAACATTTTACGTACTCCGTAATTTCAAAGATACTGTTTTTTTGTTGTTGTTAACATGCTGCCTATCGATTTATACGAATGTCCATCGATTAGTATAATGTAGCGTGGTTTTGGTTAATTTTAATCTGATTCTAACTCAACTTACCTGGGGTAATCTTTTCTGGAGCCAAAATGCTTTCAGATTCCGGTTCGGCCATTTTGCCCGTCAGATATCGTTGCTCAACTTCTATGAAGTGGCCCATTGTGACCACCGTCACTCCGAAATATATCTGTAACAAAAGAAATAAAACAAATCAGTCAACACTGAAGTTTGAAGCATAAACCTATAGTAGAATGTTTTTTTTTTACTATTTTGTATGTGTGAATCCTCCTTTTGTGCGCGTCCAGCACTTGCCGAGAGCGCGTGCATTTTTAGGAGTCCGATATCATTGGAATCCTAAAAATGTGCAATACTTTTTTAAAACCGACTGCAGGTTTATATGCATAAAGGATTTTCATTTTGAAAGGTCATCTAAACCTGCAGATTCCAGTAAACGAATCAAATGGGTACTATACAATGGCTTAGGCTTAGGGAAGCGTACAAAATATGTACGAGTATATTTGGTATTTTCACAAGAAAATATTTAAATTACTTATTCAAGAACTTTTTAAAACCATAGTATAACATCTCCATATAGAAATGACGGCTTAATCATAATATTTTAGCTCGAGTTTTGAGTTCAGTTTTGTCTACAAAAAATAATCATGACAATTTTATCAGCATCATCATTATTAATCTATTATCGCCCCACTTCTGGGCACGTTTTCCTTCACCGTTAAAGCGAGTGACAGTAAAATTAATTTTTAATACCTGCATAATTTCGAAGGATGAATGCTTACCGACCCACTGGAGCGAGAGGTCGAGATTCGTAACCACTCGGCTATCTCTAATTTCAATAAGCGGGAAAAAAATAGTGAAAAATATGCTTTATCCATATAAAGCATTTTAAACGCCATCGTTGAATCAGAAGCACTATCGAGGCAGGTCCTAGTTCATGCGTGACCTATTCTACGTTAACCGGATTTTTATCGTCTCTAAACTTCCACTAGTGATTGTCGCCGCGTATACGTGAAAAACAAATTCAACATTTCAATTGACCTCCCAAGTATATGTTAACCCTAACTGTATGTATGTAGGTCAAGTTGTATCTCTGAGCCGATCTTATATGTTATTTACAAGAGCAAGTTATAGCAGAACTTTTGACAGTACAAAGTTTCAACTCATTCGGATTAACGATTCCCGAACGTATAGAGGACATAGCAGACACAATCATTATGTTTTGTTACTCATAGACGAGATGATATGGGCTTGACAGTTAATTTTTCTTCTTCTTGATAATAGAATAGGAAAAGAGCATGCAGGGCCACCTGTCACTGCAGCCCATGGACATCCACATCAAACCTCAAATAGGACGAAAGTCCTATCTGAGGTCGTATGTGGTTGCGTTCCTACTCATAAAGACTAAGTTAGAATGCCACTTGTCCGGTGTCTTCTGCCTAACCCTTCAAACCGAAACACAGCAGTTTTCTCACTAATGCTTTACGACAGAAACAGGTGGAGCGGTGGTACTGCCTTCGACATGAGACTCTACCACCATCAAATAAATTAATTACCATGGTTAAACTACGCGCAATCTATCGTTAGTTTCGCTATACGCTATATAACGCTATGTAGTTACGTTCGCCCATCAATTGAATTTACTTTAATGAATTTGATTAACTTTAATGAATCAGTTGAAGCGACATAGAGACGTTTAACAATACGGGCAATTTTTATTTATTTATTTGTAACTTAAGGCTAACCTTACAGGTTACCTAATTCGTTAGCCTATTAATCAATATTAAATTAATATAAATCTATACAA
>DWKW01002895.1:0-10533 GCA_018250115.1 Doberes anticus
GACCCGTTCTCGGTCTTCATTTGCGGTGAGACAAGTCGTTAATATGATTCCCTGGTATTTAAATGACGTAACGCATCAACGGAGAGAGCTCGTAAAATGTAAATTTCAATTTGTAATAAAATTTTGCAGCAAAAATTTGTAATGATCTACTCCAGTTTAGATTCACCCACAATCCCCCGACTTCAAATAATCCATATGAGAGGACAACTTGTTTGTGACTAACAAATCTGTAATAACAGATTATATACGAGTATATGTGACTGAACTGGAGACGCTCAAATTAAAACACAGAAGCACTGTTTATTGCTAGAGATAAATATATCTGTTTACAACAGGGATAAATCTCGACATACATAGCTGCCAGCAAGTGCCGGATTTTGGGGGCTTCCGGAGCTACAGCACCGGTCCCTCCACTAAAAGAGGGACCCTCTTTTAGTGGAGGGACCCACAATAGACTTCGGAAATCTTTCAAATTCCGACTAGTAAGTAACTTTTCCTGGGAACTGGATGGTTAAAAAGCTCGGAAGGTTCCGTTCGTTAGCGCTATAATTTGATTTCAGATAATTCTTGTTTTCGATTATATTTATACCTACATGCTTGTTAAATGCTAAAATTAAAAAATCTACTTTATGAAACTAAATTATTTCAGTAATTTAGTAATGGTAAATGTTTTTTTGTAAAACTCGACTGAAATTTCTTTATATTCTTTATATTTATTTGGAAAATAATTTGGATCCAGGGGGCCTCCACTCCACTCCAGACCTCTAAATCCAGCCCCGATTGCTGTTGGTAGAGTTTTATGTTATTGACTCCCCTGTGGCGGCACCGTCACCAATAGTTTCTACCGTAACGTACTATGTTTCGGTTGAAAGGGTGCAAATTGTCAGAATAAACTTGACAGAAATCATTCCAATTTAGTACTCAGGAGTAGAATCAGCAACTGCGTACGACCTCTGTTGGTTGTCCATGGGCTGCAGGACCACTTAACATAAGGTTGCCTGCATGCTCGTTTCTTACTCCGTTAATATAAAAAGGTATATTTATCAAAGCCTCTTCCATTTTGGCTTCGTCTCCTTTCTCTTTATCAACAACAGTTCTTCATCGATCTTGCATTTATTATATTTAACCGATATAAAGTTAAGAATAGAATACACGACGCATAAGTTCTGAAATGCAGTCGGGTATTCAAATGAAATTGGTCATAAAGCATAATTCATGGCGTTTGTGATTCAATGGCCTTGTCGAAGCGTCGCAGACCATTGGTAAGCTAGGGTATGTCCATACTATCGGGCCAGTACAAGTTGCCGCAAAATATCGACGTTTGTTGACCGATTACATGGAAGAAATTAAAATTGGTTTAATAAAGTTTTCCTGATGATCTGATGCTGCAGTTTGAGAGATAAAATACAAAAATAAACCAATTTCACATAATATAATTTTTATTTTTATTGATTTTATTAATTCTTGTCCTGATCGTTTATTATTTTTTCAAACGGTTACCATTTGTATATCGTTCAGTGTAAATTTATGTAACTAGATGATGTCCGCGATTTCGTCCGCGGGCATTTAGGTTCAAAAGACGCATATTTGGTTGTTATATACAACGATCTCAGGCAGCTCCAGCTATTGATCAGCTCCAGCAAACGAGCATCCAGGCCACCTGATGTTAAGTGGTCACTGCAGCACATGGACATCTACTTCTGAGGTTGTATATGGATGCGTTGCTACTCCTCAGGACTAAGTAGGAATGCCTCCTGTCCGGTGTCTTCTGCCTAACCGCACTATTCAAACCGTAACACAGCAGTTCTCACACTGCTGCTTTGCAGCAGAAATAGGGGCATGGGCAGGCGGGCCTTAAGCACAAGACTCTACCACCATCAACTCCAATCAATTACTTAATTATTAAGGATGCGCACGGGAGAAGATATGCATGTTAGCGGCGTGGATAAATTTGGATAAGTTGGAAGGATACGCCACGAATGTTGTCGACAACATAGCGACGCTACCCCTCCCCCTTCCATCCTACCTGCCACACACTGACCCTGTGAAGATACGCTTCAGCGGCGTTGGACTGCGAGGAGGCATCTGTGTAGGTCACGCATATGAAGGCTCTATGTCATCACGTAGATACTTGGCTTGTCGTCTATATTTTACACCAAGGCATAGCTAAATACATATGCGTATCGTATGGTGCTTAGCAATGGACTTACGCCTTAATGCTCATTATTGGCGTTCTTGTTACTCGACTCTAAAAGGCAGATAGGCATGTTGCCTCTGCGCCATACGGGTCGCCGTAGGAGAAGGCCTAAACCAGCCGATCTCCCTGATACTGGCCATTTACTATTGACTAAACTAAAGTAAGTTCCCGTTTAAATAAAAAGTGTGAATGTAAAAAAGACGAATTACATTTTTAAATGACGCTAGATTTTTCCGAATTTCATTTCGCTGTAGAACAATAAAGTCGAAGTTATTGAACTTTTTTTTCGATTCCCGCGATTTTTCCTTTTCATAATTTAATGTGTGGAGATTGGCGTATTTTATAACTTATACAGCACTTTAAATTCACACTTTAGAGGTTTCATATGAAAGTCGCGCATGAAAAATTACTGTCTCATTTATTTTATTCTCATCTAGTATAGTTAACGGCCTGGTATTGTTATAGTCTAGACTTTCTGCCCTTTATTAAAAGTACAACGTATATGTAGCATTACCATTCTACTATAATACCCGTATGGCGTCCTGGGTTCGATTTCCAAAGGGCCAGAAATTTGAATGATGAATTTAGATTTCTGTACCTGGTCTGGGTGTTTGTGTGCTTATTTATATGTGTGTCCATGGCACCCACGATACAGGTTAAATCCTACTGTGGGGCTATGAGTGTAAGACGTTATTATTATTGTAATAAACAAATAAATAACGCTTGATACTCTTATAACCACACAAGGATTCCCAATGTGGCGGATGCCTTGGTTACACACTAAGACTAGAACACGAACTCCCAGACTAGAAATGAAATCTAAAATATAATTAGGTAAAGACATAATTTCTAAGGTACCTAGTAATATTGTAATTTATAATTGTAATTTGTGACATCATGATATAAATTCATGTTAACGTAATTGACATTGCATGCCGAGATCAGTCAAATGTGTATGTTCTCTTTAACATGTGGCATATTTTTATGAACCACATTTGATGCAATTAATTGTTTGATTTGATTTAAAAATACCGTTCAAAATTTGGATGGCGATTTTGATGGTGGTAGTCTTCCGTCGAGAGCTCGCCTGCGTCGCACCACTGCTACACCCTTGTCTACCACTAAACAGCAATATGACTACTGTATTTAGTTAATTGTTAAGCATACTACAGAGGGCTAGAGACGTTCCAACTCACTTCTCAAGAGTAGCGACGCACCCATATGAAACCTCTTACAGGATTGCAGCTCAATTTGAGGCTGTGGATGTCCACGGGCTGCAGTGATCACTTAAAGTCAGGTGGCCTGCATCCTTGTTCCTTCAACATAAATACTCCACGTACATCTTCAAGACACCCCGCCACTGTTACTCGTTTAGACAGACGTGATCGTGACTGTACAATTTGATTTGGCGTGGCCAGAGTCACGGGCGATCGCTAGTAATAAACTAGGATTGATATATCGAGGTATTTTATTGAACAAGCTGTACAAGTAAAGCACAATAATAATTTAAATGCATATTATAATTGTAGATTTGTAATATTGAAAAGGCTTCGCACTTGTTTCATAAATATTTCTTTTCTCCTGTAAATACTACGTTACTCACATGGCAGGGAATTTAACTTTGACAGATTGACATAGTGACAAGGCTCACCTGTGGCACCACCGCTACACCTATTTCTGTCGTAAAGCAGCTGTGTGAGAACTGGTGTGTTTCGGTTTGAAGGGCATAGTTAGGTAGACGACAATGGATGGGAGGCATTTCAACGTAGTCCTCAGGAGTAGAAACGCATCCACACACAACCTCAGGTGTGGATGTCCATGGGCTGCAGAAACCACTTACATCAGGTGGCCTGCATGCTCGTTTGCTATTCTGCTAATGTATAAAAAAAACCCGCCTTATCAGGTTTTTGCGCCGAACCAGAGGGGCTCAGTCAGATTTAAGGATCACTCCTTAAGTGGCAAGGAGGCAATTGTTCGTTATTCAATTTAAATAGATTTACCTATTACCTGTACTTAGATTTTATCAGGTTACCGACAAACAACCCTTAAAAATCACTTTCACTACTTTGACGTTTAAGTCGATAATGTATTTAAAAGTTATAGCCTAGTAGTTATGGCGGGTTTCGAATCCCGGCAAACACCAAAAATTTTATGTACGTAGTATAGATATTACTTGCTTTATAAATAAATAAATAACGTTTCACACTGATAGCCCCACAGTAGGATTTAACTTGTGTTGTGGGTGCCATGGACACATACAGAAACAAGCACACAAACACCCAGACCAGGTACAGAAATCTAAATTCATCATTCAATTTGTGCCCCGCTGGGAATCGAACCCAGGACCCTCCGAACGGCAGACCGCATGTTGACCGCGGCGCCATATGGGCCGTCAAACACGGTAACATCGCGAAGAACCCTGCACGCCTAAGAGTTCTCCATAATGTTCTCAAAGGCATGTGAATTCTGCCTATCAGCACTTTGGCTAACGGTGGCCGAAACTCACTCACTCGTGCCGAAGAGTGGGGTATTAATAGGTTAATGAGGGCGATGACGAATACATTATAGACTAATCTTTCTCGCAACTACTTAATACTCGTAAGTGCATCGGTTTGGTGCAGTGACTAACAGACAGATAAGTATATGGACAAGTATAATGTAAGTATCCGTATTGGCTATCTTAATTGGATAACTCGTTACTGTGATGGTTTCCTTGAAGTATTCGTGTGCATCAAGTTTTTGATATCCCGTAACTCTTTTCGGAAATAGTTGCTACGGAAAGACGGTGTGAAATCAAGTTTTTGTTTTATTTTTTATATTTTAACGAAATAGTTAACGAGCATGCTGGTCACGTGATGTTAAGTGATCATTGACATCCACAATCAACCTGAAATAGAACGAAAAGTAGATGATCATACACAGATGCGTTGATACTCCTGAGGGCTGAGTTGGAATGCCTCCTGTCCTGTGTATTCAGCCTAACCACACCGTTCAAACCGAAGCACGGCAGTGCTGACACGGCTGTTGTAAGGCAAAAATTGGTGCTGCGGTGGTGCTGCCGCAGATGAATCTTCGACATAAGACTACCACTATCAAATACCATGCTTACATTGGAAGGTTACGTATTACAAACGAATCATAAATATGTATATGATATTGTTACAAATAAATTTCTTATTTACTTGTTCTTACTAAATAATAAAAATAATTAACAAGAATATATTGTATAAATAACACAAAGTGTACAAATATAGAAGGATCTCATTTGTGGGAGGTCATTGACCGGTATAGATGTGACGCGTCGCTACGAGTATTAACATTATTTACGAACATTAACCAATTCATTCAATAAACACTACAGTTAACCTACGGTTTGTACGATAACAGTACATCGAATACAGGTACGTCAATTGTTTATATTGTGAGTCAAGTAGGCTGGACATTGCAAAATGCAGACGTCTATTTTGGAGAGTCCATTTTTGGGTCTGACGATGAATAACTACGAGTATGTACGATGACTACGAACTAGGACTGTTAAGAATGTGTTCATATTTTTTTTTGTCACTTTGACTGTTAACTGTTGTAAACATTTTTTAACTGTTGAATACTTGTTTTTAGTTAAATTTTTAAGATAACTTAATTTAAAAATTTTTTGTTCAACACTCACATTGTAGGACGCTGAATGAATAAAAAAGGTCATGTTTTTTAACCCAGAGGTGTTACCTGTTGAACATACAGTCACGACGTTTACGAGGGGGGCCCAGCAAATTGAGAATGTCCGCTCTCTCTAATCAAATCGGATACTACGTCGTGTGTAGTGAACGAACTCTTCGTTGTAGAGGCCTATGAAATTGCTCTTCTTATTATAGAACGTACATACTATTTTTATAGACTGTAGTTAGAAGAGGGAATGGCCAACTGTTGTTGAGAGATAATGTTTGCGTCGAAATTTGTTTTTGTTAGTACGCATGTTGAACCCAAAAATGTTTCTAAGTCAAAATGAAATCAAAATCATTATCTACATAAATATAACGTCTCACACTCATAGCCCCACAGTAGGAATTAACCTGTGTCATGGGTGCCATGGACACACAGAAACAAGCACGCAAACATCGAGTACAGAAATCTAAATTCATCATTTAAATTTCTCCCCGCTGGGAATCGAACCCAGGACCCTCCGAACGACAGACCGCGCGTTGACCACGGCGCCATACGGGTCGTCAATATGAGTATGTGGACACATTTTTTCTATATTAGATCGCCATATTTTACATTAATTGTTGAGAACGGGGAAAAAATAAAACTAATTTCTTCTTATCATTGCCTCAATTCATTTTTTATTAATCAAAACGACAACAGACAATTAGTGACGTTCCACACATCACAGGCGAAAACATCCTCGGGGCGTTGAAAGCTTCTTTAAACTCTGATGATCTTGGGTAGGTAATGGGCAAAGTTTATTGACTGCCCGTTTAATTACACCGGTAGTAGTCAATGCCAATTTTCAGATCCCATCTGATCGAAGTATGATTTGATGATACGAACCGTACGCCGATTTAGAGGCATCAGTTTATCCTCCTTTAATATGACAAGGATCTTGAACTGAGTTGATGTTTTTCCGCCTCTTCTCACGGTTTTGTGACTCGGCCATGAACTCCAGGCGCTGTCTTTCCCAAAGCTACCGATGTCTGTTTTGCCTCGAGGTTTCCATTGGCAGTGAAGGTACTGATATAAGCGGTCGTCCGAGCCACAAGTTTCCAGGTGTCAATCGAATAATATCGTATGGGTCAGAAAAGGGGGGCGATGCTTCGGGAATTCAAGGTGGATGCCGTTTGTATGATGAGCGTCGCTAACTATATGTTCTGCATATTTCACACCTGCCTCCTAAATTCCACTAAAGTGTAGAATAAGCCTATCCTCAAGTTATTGTTAGCACCTAAAAAGCACCTTTTTCGGCTGTAGCATAACATAAGGCTTGCCGAGGCGTGAAGCAAATCTGCGTCAACATATAATAATATAAATGCCTCTGTAGTGAGGTCACTGACAACTTCCAAATGTTGATCCTCAGTGGTTAGACAAAAATATTCCCAATCCTCGCC
Organism: Doberes anticus; assembly: GCA_018250115.1. Classification (NCBI taxonomy): domain Eukaryota; kingdom Metazoa; phylum Arthropoda; class Insecta; order Lepidoptera; family Hesperiidae; genus Doberes; species Doberes anticus. Next base: position 7,297 of record DWKW01002895.1, read on the forward strand.
AATACGGTTTCCTATACCTTTTTTTGATGAAATCATATAATCTATATACATATATCTAGGAATCAAAGGGAGAGTCCGGATGAATTTTGACACCAGGAAAATCAGATCAGGCATTCATTTCCACCTCCATCCAGAGTAGGTACATACCGTACCATACGATATAAAAGTTTGTATACTTCCTGAAGAGTCCTGGCAAAATCAATACCCGTGCCCTGAAGTGGGACGTGGTGGTGCCAATAATGGGTTGATATTTTCTCTATAAAACTGCTTTTGTTTATATTATATAGGGGTATATACATAAAGTGGTAGTTTTATTTCGAAGGCGGCACTACCGGAGCTATGTGCAAGCAAGTGGGAGTACTGCTACTCTATTTCTGCAATAAATAGAGTAGCAGTACTCCCACTTGTATGGATAGGTTAATTAACAATTAGACGTTAATGGACAGGAGGCGTTCCTACTTAGTCCTCAGGTGTACAAACGGGTTCTACGTACAACCTCATATATGGCTTCGACAATATTCACTGTCTAATAGAATTTGAGAAGAGAAGAATGTGTTCGAAGTGGTTATCCATTGACCACTTCTAATTTGTCTCATATGTTTGTTTGATACCCGTTTGATAAACACCCTCACAAGCTGTTCGCAGTTCCAGTCACACAGTCCACATGCCATTCAATATGTATTAGATAATTCATTTAGAAATGACAAGAAGAACACGATGTCCGCCATGATGCAATAGAGTTTACGGTCGGGTGCGAATCGGGGGCGTAGTACTAAACCTCTGTCCAAAGTCATGCGAAGCCTAACGCTACTCCTTATTTAAAGCTTTTGACCACTGTGCAACAAAGTTTGTAATTTAGTTAGTACATTGAAGTGAAATGATACAGTTATAATCACCTAATCTATGTATGCAAGTTGTTGTTAACAATGTAACTTAGTTAATATAAACGTACCTACATACTATATGTCCGCAATAATGAAACTAAATATGTTGGCAATGAAAGTGTTTTATCGTGAAAAGAAAGACATTATCACATGATGCTGTACCGTAATGTAGGCTTTCCGCTTTCCACGCGTTTGTCTAGTTGATTTGGACGATGTTTAAAGACTCTTGCAAGAAGCGTTCGCACACATATTTTTCCAGTTTCGAAACTCTTTAGTAATGCACTAATATTCAAATATACATAGGTAACAGTTGGTTTTGCTCATATCAGTACAAATATTTTATTTATTTTTTAACCCGACTATCTTAAAAGTATGATAATTTATTTTGGATGTTTGTAAGTATGTGGATTTGTTTGTGAGGCTGCAGTCGAGCCTAAATGGCTTAACTGATTTTAAACGGACGGTGTCGTTACATTTGTCATCTTCTTAGGTGTATCATAGGCCTAAAGGCAAGAAATTTAAGTGGAAATTACTAAACTGTTCAATTTCTATTCTTTAAAATTAAAAGGTTCACTTTTTTAATTAAATGTTTTTTTTAATGAATTTAATCATCCCATGCTATTCATAGGTAATCTACAGAAATGCGATTTTAATTTGGAGGTGATGTACCGCTTTTTCCTTACGTGATGATTTCTGTCTGTTCGCTCTACTATGAGCCGCGTAAGGTAACTTCGTTCCAAAAACGTTCCCGTTTCTATACAAGGAAGCCTACGAGAATGATAATTTTCGAAATCATTAAGTGCGATAAAAGCTTAACAAATTAAAACAGCATTAAACACTCATCGGTGTAATTGCGCACGTGTAATGTGGAATGAAATTCTTACCAAGGCACTGTGAGCAGGGATTGGGGCCCTTTCACAAAATTAAAAGAGTTTTAATCTCGTTCATTACTTTTCAGTTATGGTTGTTTATATACCGTAGCAGATTAAATATAGCCACCTTAATTTTTCTGTTAAATCGATATCTACCAGTATTCCCATGTCCATGCACAAATTCAAATGTACAAGTTCAATTTGAAGATTCCGTTTTCTTCATTCATTTGTTCTATCTATCTTTCTGAATTTAAAATCTGGCAACGCATCGGTGATTTGCTTGTTATTATCAAGAGACTTCGAGAAACTTATTGTATGTAAACCCGGCAAGGTTTCTGACATAGTACCACCACCAACATACATAGTATCACCAACGTTCAACAGATGGCGCGCAATGTACATATACATACGAATGTGTATCTTTTGAAGAACATGCGAATGAAGTCGCAGGCTACAGCTAGTATTTTATGGTAATCATACTTTGATTTCTCGTACTGTTACAATGTATTGAAGTTTCCTGGTCCACGTGTTCATAGATGCATATTTGGCACAACGCCATGTAATGCACGAGCAGTGAAAGCGTACTGTAAGAACATATGTCCGCGATGGAAATAGATTGAACACATATGAACTGCTTAAGCGTACTAGCAGATGTAGTCAACCCAAGAAGAGATTTCTGAATAATATGGATATCTTATTATCCAAAATGAGATTCTTTGGAAAGGAATTTCTATAATATTCCATAATGAAGCAGTGCAATTATTTTAAATATACTTTTCCCGTAGCTTCAACAAAAAGGTCTACTGTATCCACCGTGTTACTGCTGCCAACATTTCGTGTACAGTCAATAAATTAAAAATACCGATATTTTTATTATTATGATAATAATTCTGAGAATTAAATAAACCGGCCTTTTGACATTGCATTGCATTACTGTATCTACTAGCAGCACAGAATTTTTAACAAATTTGATAAAATATCTTTACGGTATACTCCTTTTGCTTATTTCACTAATAAAAATTCTACAAATTGACACGGATTTTCGTGCTCCGTAAACAGGTTTACTTTTGCGTTGCACTGGATTTTCCTCAATGACTTTCACTACAACGCGTGCATCGTATCGAGATTGCAACATGCTAAATCGAGTCGAGCCGAGTATGAGTAAGACTGTTCTTGAGGAAAATTCGAGAATATATGTATTGAGATCAAATTTCAGAGTTCATTCGTTCGACAACTTTCTTATATTCTTATAATCCTTATACATATAACAGTTGATTTATCTTTATTTAGTAGTTCCAAGAGTTCGGAGGTAAAAAAGCGGCGGAAGTAAGTTTCTTAGAATAAATAAATAATGTTTCACACTAATAGCCCCGCAGTAGGATTTAACCTGTTTCGTGGTTGCCTCGGACACACACAGAAACAAGCACACAAATACCCAGACCAGGTACAGAAATCTAAATTCATCATTCAAATTTCTGCCC
>DWKW01002896.1:0-10533 GCA_018250115.1 Doberes anticus
TTACGTAATATGTAACGAGCAACGCACTTCCACACAGCACTTTCGTGTAACTGCAGTTAATTACCTCCCACATCAATCATTCAACCCATAATGAAACTTGCGGAAGACCGGACGAGGTTTTCCGCAGCGTTAATCATAAAATCACAATGTTGATGGCCTATCTCCGTAGTATAATAAAATATTTGGAGACGAGAAGTAAGTTGATTTATCGTGTTTGTTGAGACTGATGAAAGGGGAGTTTTAGCTTCACAAGAACAAGTTGAAAGAATTTTTTACTTTCATTACATAGCTACATACCTGCCTAATACTGTTTTACCTATAGAATACAGATATTAATGACGGACGGATATTGACTATTCTGAAGTATCTCAATTCAAGTCATTTTAATTTTCAGTTTATTTGGCAATCACGCAAAAACGGCTCAATAGATTTGAACGGGACTCTCACATTATTAACGTTAAACTTAAATACTGCGTTACTTTTAACAAGATTATTACAGTTGAACCAGTGATAAAGCTTAGTTTCTGTAGGGCGCGCTGCGATATACTGGTAGGTCGGAAGATGAACTTGGTTTTTTGGTCAAATGCGGCGTTCAACCTTTTTTGATCAACTCTTCATTTATCAATCCAACACCTAGAGCACATATATAAAGTCGAAGACGTTAAAGATACTGGCTGTTCTTCGCACAACGTATGACACCTCTTATAGCCCTTGTCCCTCCTTGTGTGCCATTAAAAAGCGTTAATATATATTAGTGATAGACATGCATTAAATTTTTTTCAATAAATGTCACTCCGGCCCGAGACACTGAAACACATCGTGGTTCTTGCTGTACAATTATTATAATATGAAGCTATTATGAACTTTCTAAACTCAGTCCTACAAAAAAACTCACAAAATAACACTATTCATTACACAAGCGTTCCGAGAAAAAGAAAAAAACGTATCGTACATAATAATTCCGTATTCATTCCTAGAGGTTTGTAATAACACAGGATCGTAATCATTTGATGGATTATGATGATAATAATAACCGGAGGCATCCTTAGTTCCTGGGATTCAGTTGTTTTTATTTGATGTAGCAAACAATAATGTAGTTTTTATGACAGAAACTGGTGCATTATTATCATGAAACCTATTTCTGCCTATTTACTGGTCCTGGGAAACTACGAAGTAGGTAAGTAGCTTTTAAATGAGTGACGTTTGATTTTTTTTTATAATCTTATGTCTTTTATGATACCAGAATACATTAGTGTCGTTATTGATAGATAAATTTGACCACGACATTATTGATATATTCAATCTTTTCAACACGGCTGGTTTCACACTTAATATATTAAGAGCGAAATAGAGGGGGCCCTTGGCCGGCACTGGATCTAATATAAAAAGAATACAATTACAGTTTATTGAATGTTCATCTCATAATAAAGAAATAATTTCCAGATTCATACTTTCCACAGCTCATAAACATTGGGTTCTTTGCATATCACAAAAATACTAGTCTAAAACGCTCTTCTTCGTTTAAAGCGTACAAACAGCTGCAAATTTACTTAAATCTCAGTTACAAACCAGGCGCATCTCGAAAAGTAAAATTATCCAATTTGTCGACTTCAATAATTGTGTTAAGTCTTGGATAGCACTGGATTTTTACAAAACCGGCTATAATAAATCCTCATTCTCATTTCCTAGTTCAGCAGAGCGTAAAGATCAAGAGTAAAAGTTAATTAGAAATGGTCTCGAGTGCTCCATTTGTGCAAAGTGCAGGGAGTGAAAATGTATTACTTTCAGATAAATATGAAAAAAATATTATGAAAAATAAGTTTCAGCGGAAATTAAGGAAACGCGCCTGCGAAGTTGCTGGAATGAATATTGAAATATATATTTCAGTTGAATCTCAGTTGGATTTCAGGAGATCATTTGTGTAGTAGGCTAATTATAGTGAACAAGTTGCATAATTATAACTTGTAATTAAACCTGAAAGATCCAAATTTCCAAGTCTTTGTATCCTCATCATCATCAACCCATTATTGTCCCGTTACTGGGCCGAGTTTCCTCTCAGAGATGAGGTTGAAGCCAAGTACACCACGCTGGCCAAATGCGAATTAGTGGACTTCACATGCATTTGATAACATTATGGAGCACTCTCAGGCATTCAGGTTCCCTCAGGATATTTCCTTTACCTAACGGTAATACCTAAAGGTAGTAAGTGACATTACTTTATAATTTGCACATAATTAAGAAATAACAAAACAATTATTTAGAAAATTTTCTGGTGCGTTCCATGAATTGAACCCCGATCCACAGGAGTTTCTTATCCCGGACATCGGTCGAGATTCTTAACGACTAGGCTATCGCTCACCATAATATTACGAGTTGTGCATAACATAGCTACGTAATATATTGTATAATCATTTACCGTTAATTTAAATCTCATTTGTATAACTAGTATCTAATTATATTCAATTGTCAAGAAACTAGTCCCACCTAAGTATGGTTTGTTTTTTAAGTAGGTATCTGAAATAGAATACAATACGAACCCGCTTATTGAATTGTATTGTAGATTTAGGTAGAAAGTGTAATAAGATATGTCGTTCAGCGCGTTATTATATTCCAGTAAGTAGGTCATTTCAGCCGCACACACCTATATTGCATCGAGTTTCAGATTATTGGAAGTCAGTAATTGAAAATCAATACGTATTTGATGAAAATGTGTAGGTACGAATAAAATTTGATGCGTTGAATCGGGTATTGCGAGGTTACTAATATATATAAATAGAATTTTGATTCATCTGTATCATTTAATATATTAAAATTAATGTTTTGTGTAGTTGTTTCACGTACATCGTTCATCGTTCATCAGATTGATTTGAAATTTTGTACCCTTGTTTTTGGCACTTACGAAAAAGGTTTCTGACATAGTACCATCAATGTACTGTAGGTGTCGCGCGAGTTGCATCCGATACGGATTTGCTATGTTGATTTGATACGTGTTCACCGGATTGATTGGCAACATTGTACAGTTGTTAAAACGTTTTTTTATTTATTTATCTTATCGAAAAAACTTCTATTTATTTTGTATAAGTTAATGTGTCTGCTGTCATGCCGCGACTTCTGAACGGGAAGCTAATCTGTAATACGTAGATAAAAGCCTGCGCTTCTCTGCCTGCGGACTCCGTTCAATACTGTGGGTATATACTATTGGGCTTATTTCTAAAGCTCCGACGGAGGCAGCTTTGTAACCCTCGAAATACATTTCTTGTCGTCGGGGAGCTTATCTAAGGAAGAATACCGCACGCAATATATTACGTAACATCAAACTCACAGGTTTCTGTGTCAAAACTGTCCGTTATGTAACAACAGCGCTGTGTCTGGCTAACGTAAACTTTATCTGCTCTATTGTTGCTGGTACCTTGTGTTAGTCAGATCTGCCTCCTAGCCAAAATAACTATTCAATCTAACGCAATGGAACACAATAAAATGTGTGGAAATGACGTAATAGAGGTAAAAGTCACGTGATCTAGAGTGACGATATTTAAATTGTTAACCAATCAATGATCGGACAACTGTCATCCCCACCAACCATAGACCACTCTGTCAAAGCGTTAGCGTTTTTAGAAATGGAACGCTTGGAAGCGTTTGACGCTTAGGTAGGGCGGGCCTCTGAAGCTTCAAATTTCAGCCTTAGATCACGAGATTATCTGTTAACCAAAACGATCGCGCCGTCATAAACGTGTGTAAATCGTAATGCATTATTCAAAACTATAATCGTCAACACATAGAAAAAGGTTTTAAAATCCTATAATTTTTACGGTATCTTAGTTCATACAACAAAATTTTCCGGCAATACTTTTATGTAGAGAACGACCTTCAGACTTGACGTCGTAATGGTCCTCTCGTCGCAAAAAATTCTCTCCGAGCCTCTGCTCTAAAGTGACAGTCGTTATGTTCCCACCGACAATGTTCAACGAGGGAGACCACAGCGATAAAAAATTTCAAATCTCTAAAGTTTCTAAACATTTTCAAGCGATTTGTCAACTTAATGAGTATTAGATCTATCTTCATCGTCATTAAAAGGTAAGCAATGTAGAAAAGTAAAATATCCTGGTGCTTAAAAATTTCAACCTCACGCCCGTGTCGAGTTTTGAATCTTAGCCGCAGATATTCGAAATTGTACGCGTTTTAGAAATTATCGCAGGATTGGTGCAGGATACCATCGCAAGGAAACCTGGATCCGGAATGGTAGAGAAACTTGCAGATCAGCGATAAGCTTTACGGTATTAATCATAAGTACTAAAAGCGAACGAAAAACTGCGGGAAAAATTACAACAGTGCCAAATCAGATAAGAGCGATTATCCTAAGAAAGAAAAATAGCTTTGGGTAAGCTAGCGAACGAGGAATATTAAATTAACAATGGTCTACTTTGTCGGGGAACTAACGAGGTGGCCGACTTGGATGCAATTAAAGCGGCTCAAGACGAGCCCGGTACAGCCGCTGGTTCAGACACTCCTGAATAATATCCTCATTATTACGGAGTTACACAACCTTTGCCACTACGGGCTACAGTTATTTAGCTCAAACATTTTTATACCAGCCGAACCTACTTTTGAAGATAACAGACCTTTGACACAGTTTTCAGTATTCGTAGAGATATCTAGATCAAAAAGCTACAAAATAACTGAAACATGGCAACTATTGTAGCAATTTTTTTTTCAGATTGGCAGAATCTGTACAAAAAATTAATAGATATGACGACGTCCTTGGGACCTACGGAATAACTTTTGGCTTTCTAAACATTTTTTTTACCATGGAATAGAAAAACAATATTAACAGTAAATAGTGAGCTAATTTCTGGACATATTGTTTGTGGGTCGGACCAGCTAGCTATTATTGACATGCATTCAGTAACAAGTATTCAGCGAAGACAATTATTTGCATAGTAACCAACGCCATCTTTTACGGATTTTTTTTATTATTATTACAAAAAAACGTCATTGACATAATATAACATAGGCATATAACTTGACACATCATTCGAAACGGCTTCATTTTACAAATGGCGAAACAAAGAAAAAACAAATTTTAATTATGTAGGATTAATAAAAAAAATAGAGATAATGTAGCCTTTGGTAAAACATAAACCTTAGAACACGTTTAAAACTCTATTCATTATTTTTGTACAAATGTATGATTATAACGATTCTTGAAATAAGATTCGATACCTAGGTATCGAATGGAACTTAAATGTGATTTGCTTGCGTGGATTTTTATCTTTAATAAGTTCATTTAAGAGTTTTTAATGTAAATTTCACATATTTAACGACCCTTATGGAACTTACCATGCCAGTCTGCAGTTGGCAGGATCGGGTTCGATTCCCCTTGAGGGAGAAACAGAAATAATTAATTAAATTCTTGTTTCTGTTTATGTTCAAGCCAACAACAACACACGGAATCCTAGTGTATGTAGTAGTTGGGAGTGTGAAGCGATATTTATTAGGTTTTCATTTGTTATATAAACTTCGTATCAAACATTACAACCTTTAACAAAGAAATAAGGCACGTGATCTTCGACTAGTGCACCGTTAGAAGGATAAGGAAATAGTTGGATACTTTTAATGCGTCCTGGATTTGCAGTACTTATCAAGTGGGGTCCACTACCAGAAGGTTAAGAAACGCTGGCCTAGTTGCCACCCACGGTAGCGCGTCCACTGATACGAGGACACGCTCTCATTCCCGACATCCTACGGGAAGTGCGACCACTTGCGTCAGCGTACAGGACCTTAGCTCGCCGTAGACGATCTGTCAGACGATTGCTAGCAAGATATATTGCCCGAGTCGCAAATGGTTCTAACCTTCGTTCTAACAGTCATAAAATTAACGGTACCTTAGAGAAATCCTGGAGCTGTTTCAGTATTTTTTTACTTTACTTTGTTCAACCAGTACTCCACATGCATTTTTAAAACATCGTACGAAGCATTGTGGGCTACCTACAATTAGTACGCTCCGAAGCAAACTTTTTTTTTCAATTTCCACTTCAGGTCACGCTATCTTCGTTCTAAATCTGCGGCTGAAAAGTTTAAAGCTTTTAAACTTTTATAGTAAAGTTAACCTGCCAGAATATGAAACTCCTTTAGTTACGTAACTGTTATGTAACGCCAAGCTATTTCGTGTTATCTACAGGTTGCAGAAAATCTTGCGATTTGTTTTACTTTTGGTGAACTTTTGAACTGAACTTTTACGATGAAACGTAGTTTAATCTGATGGTGGTAGAGTCTTATGTCGAAGGCTCGCCTGCGGCGGCATCACCGCAGCACCTATTTCTGCCGTAAAGCAGCAGTGTGAGAACTGCTGTGTTTCTGCTTGAAGGGCGTGGTTAGGCAGAAAACACTGGACAGGAGGTATTCCAACTTAATCCACAAGAGTAGTACCGCATCCACATACAACCTGGTGTCCATGGGCTGCAGAGACCACTTTAACATCAGTTGGCCTGCGTGCTCGTTTGCTATTGGATTAACATAAAAAAATATATTATTAAAGGTAATATTACATAGGCTAAGTAGAGAAAAATGAGATTCATTGGTTATTCAAATAGATTCCCATTCATACATTAATGGATTATGTGAATTATACAATGTTGGGATGGGCTGGTAAGGTCGGAACTATTCATATATTACCAATGGTGGTGTATCGATTGAAGCCATGATGAAGCGTTATCGTTGTTACATTAAAATCGCAACTACAGAGTCTCAGTACCGCATTACTGTCGATTTTATCGTCGCTATGTTTCAGATCGAAGACAGACGTTACGTAATGCTCCTAGCAACCGAGTAGTCGAAGGCAGTTGGTTTTTATTGGGCTTTCCCTTCACGGACAGTAACAGATATTAATATCGCTATGTGGTCGTATAGCGCTGTAAAAGTATATTACTTCAGGTTAGGTCCAGGAAACGAAATTAAGAGATACGAGCGCAATAAACCACAAGCGGTCTGGACGGCCCGTGGAGTATTTTTCCTACGGTAACCTTGAGCAGAGATGAGTCTGTCTTCAAGCGTGCTGTGTCCTCTGACACAAATGCGGATGCGCTCAATTGGCGCTGTGGCCGTTATCGAACCGCGCTAAACACCAACGCAAGGCTGCACTACAACTATTTTGCAAAGGTTTTTTAATCTATGTCCCTTTATTTCCTACATTTCCTGCACTTATACTCTCCCCGTCTTGTTTCCCATCTCCTTTATCTCTCGACACACTACCCGCTACTACCATAGGATACTTTATCACCCTTCTCTATTTTCTGACATTCGAGTAGATTTTTCGTAAGAAATAGCAAAGTTAGCGATAAAAACTCTGAGTGCAATTGTTTTTTCTGTGTATAGGTATTTTTGTTGGTGTGCATCTCACCATTCCTCGCCTCACCTATGAATACACTAAAGTCTAAAGTAAGATTGTTGCAAGAAAATCGTATGTTATTCACATTTGACATAGATACGCTTCATATCTAACCACTAGTGGCAAATGTCGTTTGTAATTGACATCAAGAACCACAAGTTGACACTTGATTTCTCTCATCAAAACCACAAAATAAATTTAATGAACACTTGAATTTTATACATTGTAGACGAAAAAAGCTAAGTGTATTTCGGTTGGAATGAAAAATTCTCATAAATTAAAATGAGTTAAGAATACTTTACTTCTCATTATTTTTAACGTAGCAGCTGTCTTTAGATCGCAGCTTCGTCTGATTTTGTAGAGGACTTCCAAGTTAATTTATAACTTTTCAAATTGATTAAACACTATTATATAATGAGCTGTCAGATCAATCAGTAAGAACTTTAAGTAGTCAACCCCAGTTACATACCCTAGCAGAGCATTCACAAATCCAATTTAATACATTTCACATTTAATAAAGGGTTTTTCTACGCCTTTTTAAGTTAACTGGAATGTGTAATAGACTGTATATTGAAGGTATTTCTTAAATTAACACTAATATTTTGAGGTCGCTCAACACAAAATATTTTTGAAATTCTTGTCTGTTTGAATGTTTGTTCATCAATCCCTCACAAAAACTACTGAATTGTTTTGAATGGGATAGGATTTTCACAATTTAAATGCATAGACTTAATTACTGTCATATGACTGAACAAGATTTGTACAGTAGAACCAAAGATACAGCTTGAAGTACACACAGTCATTTACCCCGGAGGTCAATTCAAATGGCTTTATTTTTTCACTGTTATGTGATGACATCACAGGTGGTAGTCTAGTAGATGTATAAAAACAACAAACTGATCACACAATATCTCCTTATAATAAACTTATACAAGTCAATCTTGATAACTCAATCTCAACATTGGATATGGTTTGTCTTGGAGAATCCAAGTACAAAATTTCTATGACAATATCAGTGCTAAAGTGGTAACGTTTTTTCATCATTACCTTGTGTTATTTTTACATTAAATGAGTAGCAAACACATAGGCCACCTGATGTTAAGTAGTAGCTGCAACCCTTGAACATCCACATCCGATAGGACTGCAAATATGAGTAAAGTTCCATCTGATGTTGTATGCTGATGAATTTCTATTCCTGAAGACTAAGTTGGAATGGAATTTGTCCACTGTAGTTTTCCAACAAGACTCTTCACATTGAAACTGCAATTGCAGTATTCACACTGCTGCTTTACATCTGCTTTAAGGTAACCATAAAACAAAATGGTGACCACGCCTATGTCACAATTGAGCACAGGTAGCACAAATTACAGACGACCTAAATTGTGCCATGGTAGATAATAGTTATACTGTTTGCAGCCTAAAGTTCTGGCATAACACAAATACCAGCTCTACCAGCTACCAAGAATGCGCACCACATTCAAGAGTGAACTGTAATCTACCCTGCTCAGCCATCAGTATAATGAACACATTTGCATGGGGTATTCTGACAAAGTAAAATAAAAAATAGGCTGCTGGTTCGTCTGATCCCACTCATCCCACAGAAGGCACTGCGGAGAAGCTATTATAGAGTTGCAAGTCTTTCAGAGTAGAGGTTCGATTTGCTGAGATTGCAGCGACTCCAGGAATGACTGGCTTGTTGTAGTTGCAAGCTACAAAACCTAATGAACCAGGCAGTACACAGTACCAGGCAGTATCACCGTAAGAATTTATGGTTACCTTGTACAAAATTTCCTCAGTAGCAAAAAGAAAGGTGCTATTCAGGATCTGATAATAACATATATACATGTTGTACATGCACAAACATACTACCCTCTGTCAAGACTAGAGCTGAATCTGTAAATATTAACATTTTTTGTGCATCTCTTAGGCTCATAGAAACTCATTTCTATTGAATACACACATTATTGACAAGGTAGCTTTGAAATGTTACACATTTCATAGATGCCCATTGCTCAACTATTATGTTCTACTAATAGAACAGCAAATTTATTAATTAATTAAAAATCATATTGATTATTTTAAAGGTAGCATTATACTAGATGTTGTAAGATTGGTCTCAATGTAAATTATATCAACATGATAATATTTTAGATGTGTTACATAATTACTGGTTTAAGGCAAAAGTTATGAAAAAAAATCTAACAGCATTTTTCTTTCACTCAATTGCAAATACATATTTAAAAATAAATGTAAACAAGCTTTAAAGATTGATAGTTGAAACTCAGTCTGTGTCAGTCCAACAATATTTCAGTGTTTATTTTAGGCAGTACAATTAGCCTAAAGACTAAAAGTAACAAAGAAGGTTTCAGAGAAAAAAATCATAAGTGTTTAAAATATAAGATGACTTAGGTAACTCAGCAGTTTATAGATGTTCTTTATCCTGAAATAATTATCATATGTTTGAGAAACATGCAAATAAGAACGTTAAAGATTCATTTCCGTAGATATGTATGTAGAGTTAGTACGTATCAGAAATTAATCAATATGCCGCAGTCCAACATAATGCCGCGTCAAACTGTCTTATAATGTTTGAAATAATTTTTGAGATTTTAAAACAAAGTTCGCACAATCAAAACGTTTTACGATAATCTCCGAAGACGTTTAACCGCAATTAATATCACGATGAAACCATTTTCATTCAAAATAACGGTGAATTTATAAAAATAACAATATTTTTCAATCGAGTTCCAGGGCGTGGCCTTTTATGCTTGTTTTCTGTATATATAGAAGTATACTGACTCGTATAGCTTTAATGAATAACAACAACTGACAAGTTTTGAATTTTACGCGCTTTATAGGGAAGATAAGATAAAATATCAACGATTTAGATAAAGAAATCATACTTACATCCAGAGACTCCTTAGACGCCATGTTTCACTCACAATAATTTGACGTTTATAATTTGAGTTTGACGTTTCGTACTGCAAAATTACAAAATCAATAAACTCAACGATCGGATACATTTATCACATTTATTAATTTAACGTTTTTAATGGGAAAAAGTGAGTTTTTAAGTGAGTGATAGCCTAGTGGTTAAGCATCTCGACCCTGCTTCGGTGGGTCGAGGTTCAAACCCCGGCACGCACCTC
>DWKW01002897.1:0-10531 GCA_018250115.1 Doberes anticus
TGATGTACTACAGTTTTATAGAGGACATCGATATCTATAAAAATGTCCGCGATACCATATGTCTAACGCGGGTGAAATCGCGAGGCACAGCTAGTAAAAAAATAAAGAAAGTGCTGAATCGGATCGCGACATTTGAACTTGACAATTTCACGAACGAATATGTTGTACATATCTGTACTTAAGTATGTAAAGTTTGAGAAAACATATTTAAAACAAACTTCTAAAACATGCTTACCTCACAACCAAGATTGATAGCGCGGGGTATTAATTTATGATTGTAACAATTAAAAATATGCGGAACAAATGAACGTGGGTGGACAGTTATGTGCCATTGTTTAGTAATGTTATTACGAATTGTGAATAAATTGAATAAGTTATTCGTATCGCGTTACTAATAATGTAATTTATTCGTAACGGGAATTCAAACGCAATCTGTTGAACCCAGCTTGCGATCGCAGATCAGAATCGTAACTGACATTTAATACGACTATCGATTTACTATAACGATTCACCTTTAAAAATTATGCAATTATTCGAAATCGTTTTATATAACCTTAGCGATCAGTCGATAGCTGATAGATCAATTGGATTGATTATTAAATTAATATCATCTTCGTAGATCCATTGTTGTCCCACTGCTGGGCACGGGTCACCTCCCAGAGGTCAGAAGGGTAGGCCATAATTTACGCTGGCTAAGTGGGGATTGGCGCGCTTCACATGCCTTTGAGAAGATTATGCAGAACTCTCAGGAATGCAGGTTTCCTCAAAATGTTTCTCTTCGTTGTTAAAGCAAGTGATACCTAGTTAATTTCTAATCTTCACATAATTTCGAGGTAGGGAGGTAAATCAGAGGTACGTGCCGGTATTTGAATACCAATCCACTCGAGATTCTTAACCACTTATTCTCTTTCTCACTCATTTCTCTGTGAATTAAATGTTTATTTTGCTAAGATTATTTTCTTTACGAGACCCTGCTGGTTTAATACTTACTATTACGTGGAAATAAACTTACATGAACTCCACATTTCAGTTAATTGAAAGGCAATTTTTATTACCCCGCTGCAACACTGTAATATCTCAGAGATCGGCCGAGTCAGTCAATACACTATTCAAACCGCGCGTAGATAATTCTTGAACTGCCACTTCAAGTGATAATTAAAACCAGCCATTCACGGGAGCGTCATCTAATCGCCTGATCGCATACCTACAAAGCTACCTAAAATCACAGGCATAGACAGTGCCGGATTTGCCCATATGGAAAATTTCAAATTGCTCATAGAATGCAATGACGCCACAACAGAAAATAAAGAGAAATAAGTAAATAAATTGACATCGGTTTTGTTGCAATTAGCAAAACAAAGTTATAATGTTGCGAGTATGCTTCTCTTGATCAAGCACAAGAACGTACCTATACCTACTGAATCTCGAATGGTTTTGGAGTTTATTCCGAGATCATATCTTATAAAATGGGTCATTTCATTCTTTGATTCACAGGAAAAACCTACATCTGTTAAATAGGTAGGTACTACCAGTGCAACACATTTGTATATCACTGACATGATAATTGAGATTGTTTAGGGCATCGAATGGTCTAAATCCGGCACTGGACACCTTGTACTAGGTGATCGGTCACCGACGTCACAGCGCAGTCACAGATGCGTATCGGCCGATTGTGCCTCGACCGATGCACGACTATTTTAATTGGCCCTGATCTCCGATCAGATAACCCGAGGACAAGATGGCCGGTTTTGTTTTTTATAGATGTAGCACGTGTTCGACGCTTGTCCGACGCGTTCAGGCACCCAATAACATTATTAATAGATCGTTCTCGGCTAGTCAACGATTATTGTAATAGACTTCCGTATGCAACGCTTGAACAATATCTCCGCTTTAGTCCTTTACAGGCTTTATAGGCTGAAAATATTATTTTTATGATTCTTTATCGTAGACAGGAAAGTAATATAAAAATCTGCGCTCTTCAATTGCTTGTTACCTAAGAGATTGCTTCAATATTTCGAAATATTGCAAAAGCATTTAAATCATCCTTCCGCCACGTAAATTCAAATTTTATCAACTCAGCGGAATAATGTCTACGCAAAGCCTATCGCGTCCATACAGCCTGCGCCAACGTTGTTTATGCCAACTCAAACTTATCACACAGTTTAAACAACCAGTAATATTTGCAACGTTATAATACGTAGGATTTGAAAGTTCCTTTGCATTCAAAGTGCTCACATAAACGAGAAATCGCGCTGTCTAGCCCCCGCTAAAACTATGCGGGCGCTTGAGGTTTCAAACGAAATAGTTATGCGAGTTGCATGTCTGTGTCCTCTCACATAAAGCCCCTCGGAGGCAGCATTATTTGACATGTTTATAAAGACAAAAGGGCGCTGATGAATATCATTTAACGAATCGACGTTCGGTTTTGCGAGCGTTGCTTAAACGACACCGAGTCACGCCATCTATCTGATTGAACATTCAACCTTTCCCAGCAATCACAAGTTATAACTTACTTAGCGAAAAACGGGAGCTCGAACGCAACTAACGAACCGCGATAAACTCGCGTTCGGTATGACGCCAACATTAAGCTGCCAGATAAAGCGTGCATTAGCCTGACCAATCGCGCGTCAATGCGAAATCGAAACGGCCAATCGAAGCGGCCGGTGACTAGGATAGCGTGACCTGAACGCAATCCGATTCGAGACGTATTCGTTACCGCGAGATGGCGGTCGGCTCGCGCACCAATCGTCGCGTCCATCTCGCTGTCGTGCCCATATAATGATCTTCACAGGGGCAAGAGAATGAAGTTGAGCCTCTCATTAATTGGCGTTTTGAGTTGAGATCGCTGCGCGAAAGATAGGTTAATTCCTCGCTCGGGCGAGATCGTTGTCGCTCAAAAAGGAAGGTGAGCGAGCGTTTTCTGGAAATCAGATCCAATTACAACAGGGCCCGTTAAGTTTTTGTTCTGTTTGGCCGCTGGCCGAGGGCAGCTCACGCTCGCGTTATTGACGGACGGGCATTGTCTCGACCGGTTCGTATTGATGGATCGCTCCGGCGATTCTTCGACAAGGAAATCCTTATAGACCATTTCTCGCATTTCTTAAAACCCTTATACCCCACCCACGCGGCGGAATTTACATACCGCGAGCACGTCTCAATTAGGAGCGCTAATGTATGCCTCGACTCGCGCAGCCCCGATCTGACTGACGTCGACAGATACCGAGCGAAACGTGACGAGTGACGACTATCGCGAGAAAACCGCTGCCAACTTAGCATCGCTCCACTATTAACAACACTAATAGGAGCCGATACTGCCGCGGAGTCATCTTTTTGCTCGCTGGCTCGATTTAAATTCCATTTGTGTTAATCGATTAAATAATGGAAAGCATTAATGTGTGCCTTTTATTTGCAGGTGAGGACGAGGAATGGGGAAACGAGAGCGAGGCGATGCCGGGAGAACCTCGAACGCCGAGCTCTGGTGGCGAGCGAGCTGCGTCCAGCGGGGGCGCGTCGCCAGCTTCAGAAGTGTCCCCTGACCCTTCGCCGCCCAGATTGCGTCTCAACGCCAGCCTCGCTACAGATCCCGCGCTCGCGCCACAAGCCACGTCGCTAAAACATGAACCTCCTTCTCCATCTCCACCGCCGCCTCTTGTACCCCACACGAGAGGGAATTTAGCATTAGCCGCAGCCGCTTTTCCTTCGCTTTTCCCTGTAGCGTCTGCACCTGGATACACTTGCAAGCCATGTGGCATTCGATATTCTTCATTGAGTACGTTACAAGCGCACCAAGAACATTACTGTTCAAAAAGGAAGCCGAAACCAGATTCTACGGATGGCCCTGCAGACGCAGCAGACGATTCAAGTAGTGAAGCAAAAACTTCGAGGCCTCCTGGAAAACAATATACTTGTACGTACTGTTCATACAGCGCTGACAAAAAAGTTAGCTTAAACCGACACATGAGAATGCATTCCTCTTCCCCGATGAGCACCGGCACTCCGGTGCGCGCGCCCACCTCCAATGGTGAAAGCACGGAAACCCCAACGCCCCAAGATCGGTACTGCGTTGATTGTGATATACCTTTCAGCTCAGTAAAAACTTATCGAGCTCATAAAGATCATTATTGCAACACAAGGCAAGTTGTAAAACAAGCCCTGGCTGCCGCCAGAGGAGGATCTGCTACGTCAGGTTCTGCACCTCCATCACCTGGAGCCACTCCTCCAGCTCAAAACCAATATGCTATCGCGTTACCTACAAATCCTATTCTCATAGTTCCATATTCTATATTACGAAGCGCCAGTACTCTACCTGGGGCGACTTTGCCAGACCCGGATACGCCATGCTTTCTGTTACCGAATGGAACTTTTCAACCAATCACTCGAGGCTTACTAAACATGAATACAGAAGGCAAAGAATCAGGAGACGTGTTAAAATTGGCAAACCGACCTCGGGAACCGTCACGAGATGGGTCTACGCCTTTGGACTTAAGCGTACGCCGTTCGCCAGAGTCTGTAACGACAGATGAACACGAGAAAGAAAACAGGATAAGGTCGGCAACACCGGAACAAATTGTCTGTGCACCATCCCTTCCCGGCTCTCCGGGAACACCGTCACCATCGAGACGATCATCGTCACCCAGCGGAGAAAGTTCACCGAAACGACGACGACGCAATTCTAGAGGTCCCACACCGAAGCCTCCAAGTGTGCCTTCACCGCAAGAAGATAAATTTACTCCGGTGGCACCTCCGCCGATCCTTCCTCCGGCGCTTGCGTTGCGATTAGCTTCAGAGCTACCCGTTGCGGCTACGGCGCCCCAAGTCCTGGTAAAGCAGGGCGTTTCGAAATGCAAAGAGTGCAACATCGTCTTCTGCAGGTACGAAAGCTACCGCGTTCACAAGCAGCATTACTGTTCGGCTGGCGGCGGGGAAGAGAGAGCGAGTCCGGCTCCATCCGACGCTGGTCCTCCTCCACAGTATCGCCAGCTCATCTGCATGGCGTGCGGGATCCACTACAACTCGCTAGATAACCTGACTACCCACCAGACGTATTACTGTACGAAAAGAGAGACGAGGTCTCCAAGAAGCATTCCAGAGGTTCCAAGACCATCGTCGGGGTCCGAAGGAGGTTGGAAGTGCCCCTGCTGCGAGGTGGTGTCTCCGACGGCAGCGGCTGCGCAGCGTCACATGGAGGCGCACGCCGGAGTCAAAGCATTCCGCTGCACCATATGTCGGTACAGGGGAAACACGTTGCGAGGCATGCGCACACACATACGCATGCACTTCCGCGAAAAACCTGCCGATTTGCAGGTAAATATAATTTACGTTTTTTTTATTGTAAAAAGAGTAGTAAACGACAGGCCATCTGATGTTAAGTGGTCACTGCAACCCATGGAAATCCACATCCACCCTCAAATAGGACGGAAGTCCTATCTCTGGTTGTGTGTGAATGCGTTACTACTCTTGAGGACTGAGTTGGAATGCCTCCTGTGCAGTGTGTTCTGCCTAACTGTTCGCACGTTCTAACGTTCTGTACCCTTCAAACCAAAACACAGCAGTGCTAACACTGCTTCTTAACGGCAGAAATAGGTGCTGCGGTGGTGCCACCGTGATCCTCTGAGATAAGACTCTACCACCATTAAATCCTAGGAATTTGAATTTGAATTAAATTGAATTCTTCTTCTTCTTAGAATAATGTTCGCATAAAAACACATGAAACACTTAAAATTACGTACCTTTAGGAAGCAACGCATCTAATATTAAACTCAAACTTCCAATTCTATCATGGTCGTCTTCAACAGGTCTCCTCTCAGAGATGGGAGGTTTAGACGATAGTCCACGAAGCTGGCCAAGTGCGGATTGCCGAACTTCACATGGATTATGAATTTTTATATTTCTTAATTCCAGTCCTGTATTGCTATTACATTAAACCTATCCTATTTATTTATCCTATACGTAAAAACACAGAGGTTACAGTGACCTCTTAAAATCAAGTGGACCGCATGCTCCTTTATTACTTGCACAACATAGATCATAAGTACCTATTTACATAGTATTATTATCAGAAATCCTATTTATAGATACAAAGTTTATATTAAATATAAACGAGGAAAATGATTTTAGTATGTACGCAAACAAGTTTTAGTGTGCGTATTCATATTGACAGAATAGCAAAGCAAGCATGCAAGTTACGTGAAATAAAGTGTATGCAGCAATCCACATCCAACCACAGATAGCGCTTAAGTCCTGTCTGTGGTCGTAAGTGAATGCGTTGCTATTCCTACTTGTGGTAAAGAAACTTAGCAATGCATTTATACATGAGATCAAATGATGTTAAATACCGGTCCATGGCGTACTTACATTAACAACAGATCTCTTTAAATTCCAGGAGGAGAGCTACATTGCCTGCGTTCTCGAAGAGGAGAACCGCGAGACGACCTCACCGAGCCCAGTGGTAGGCGGCGAGCGAGTCCACCGCTGCGGCAGCTGTGCCTACACCTCCACGTACAGGGGCAACGTGGTCAGGCACGCGAGGCTCGTGCACGCGACCGAGAACCCCGAACCGGAGGAACGGACCTCGCCCGTGCCCCCGGTGGAAATCAAAACGGAGCCTGACGTGGAAGCCGAGGAGACTCCCAACTACTGCAAGTCGTGCAACATTTCGTTCCAGTACCCTAAGACGTATAAAGCCCACAAGCAGTTCTACTGCAGCGGCGCGAACCAAGACACGGCAGCGAATAACAACGTGCCCGCGCCTAGGGTGAACGACGCGCCCGTCCTATGAACTAAGTCTCGTTGAAACTAGAGCATGCAATATCGCGATTCGAAATTTCGAATTTTTCCGTCTGTCTGTCTGTTACGCTTTCACGGTCAAACCGCTGGGCCGATTGTGATTAAATTTAATACGGTAATAGTTTGAAGCCTCGGTAAGAACATAGGTTACTTTGTTTTTCAAAATTGTACCTCTACGGGAATAGATATATTGGCGCTGTCCAAGAACTTTGTATAATTTCCGAAACATTCTAAATTTCATAACAAGTAATGAGATATTATGAAAAGAAATTTTCAATACTATCTTTTTGCTGTTATAAAATAAGATTGCGATAACTAATTGCGTAGCGGTAGAGTTGTTAGCGAAGCATAAACTAATGAATTGACCAGAGACAAAAAAAAACAATTTTCCGAATATTTGAATTTTCGAATTTCATAAGCATGCTCCAGATGAAACTTCTCAAAGAATCTGAATTTTTTACTAATCCTATAAAGCTCGCGAAATATCAACAGACGCTTCCATAGCTTCACGAGCGTTTTAATTTTATTAACTAAAATTTAGAAATTTAAGATTGTAGTCTCGTTTTGATTTATATTCCAATAATGTGCAATAATAATACCTATTGAATATATAATTGAAAATATAAAATAAAGTTATTCGATGTAAGACTTGTATTGCATATCAAAGCCTAATTTATGTTTCGAAATTCAAAATAGTCGTTCCATATGTGAACGAGCCAATGGGTCGGAACGCTAAACGAATGACATTTCGGCAAATGTACATACAAGCCTATAAATGTTAAAATTGTTATGTAAATTCATATATAGTTATACAAGTTGAAAGTCTTTCGTCTTTGTATTAGTATACGTTAAAGATACCAAATTGTAAATAATTGTAAAGATATTATCGCATTGTAACTAAATTTTATTACCATTTGTTCTAAGTGATTGTTCTTTCTTTGTTGTTAATTTTGTTTAATATTAACGATTATTCTTAGGTGAATTTTTACGAACCGATTCCTTGCAAAGCAATTAATGCTCATTCCGTTTCTAATTTGTTAACTTCCAGTGGTCACTTATCCGCTTTTTATGATAAAATTATTCCCTAAGCTATAAGCTAGAGGTTGCTTTCGAAACAGTTATCTACAAATTGTGATACTATTTTGATTTATTGTAAAAATATGAATATTCCACGGTTATAAATATTGCGATTTTTGACACATGCGTACTTATATTAATCACTTTCAGCTGTAATTTTTCGAAAAGATATAATAATATGCACACTTACACATTAACTCATATGACATAAGGGATATTACTCGGGCTTTTTAAAATACGCTAAACAAATTTAAATTAAAATACTTTGTCTCTATATATTTATGACTCTGTACGCGAAACAAATTTAAATTTAACTGTGTATGTCTCTGCGTAATTATGGCTCTGTACGCAAAACAAATTATAATAACCTTAAGCATGTTTGGTACCTATTACTTTTAAAACTGACATATTCATTAAAACTTTATCCAGCAACATGTTACTGCATTTTTATGTAACAATACTATATTGTTGTTAAATTTAAAGTTATATAAATTCGAAGTTTGTGAAAGTGTGCGTAATCTTTAATGACATTAATTCGCAAAATACCATGTTTTGTCTATGCCAAAGCATCGCTAGATTAATCGTAATTTGCATTTATAGGTATCTCACTAATTATAGTTATAGAGTTAAGTGAATTAAAGACTTATTCCCTAGACCTACCTACATATAAAGTGTATTCATTTTGTGTTCGTCTGTCTGTCTGTAATTTTGGAATAAGTCTCGAGGGATCGCAATGTTGATCTTACATCTAATTTTAAAGTGCTCATCGAATTTCGTACAGTCGACAACAAAAAATGTCAATAAAGAAATGTTTGACCTTAGATTGGACTTCGGGCCTATGTAAGGTGAATGTGGATGCCCGTGTTTTATATTCTGTTAATTTTAAATACATGTAAACTTAGACGTCTTCTGCGCAGTCGCTAATATAAAAATTCCACATTATTTTTTTTGTTACTAGTTAAGAACCCCAGAAAAGTGGAAAATATGACTTTTGTTTTCGACTGAACATAATTCCGTAAATCATCATGACATAAAATGCAGTTAAGCAAACCAGCATCTGATGTTACGTGCCATACATGTCTGTTAAAAATAGTTATTAAATATAAGAAATTCTCGAATAAAATTATGGCTTGACGTTTAAAAATCATTCTCAATTCATTGTTAGTCAAAAATGTTGATTGTAAACGCTTACAATTTTGCTCATATCTGTACAAATTGCCATAGACTGAGATTCGAAAAAAACTCAAATGTCACTTCGACCTTATTAGTTGATTTCAGTAACGTTGGTACGGACAGCTTAGTTTATGGCCATTTGACAGATGAAACAGCAATATGAGGCGTGATTCGTTAAAGATTCAAAATGTAATCATAGGATGTTGAGTAAAGTGATAATACACGTAAACTGATGTAGGCATACAATGATATTGTAAAAATACGCCCGACAATAAATTATTTATCACATATTACTGTCATTTTATTTATGGCCCGTAGTCACTGCCTAAAACAAATACAGAGACAGTTTGACGATCTCACTTTTAAATATCACCCCATTATTGCCTAACTGCAGGACACGACTCTCCTCTCATAGCCGAAAGGGTTCAGTAGTCCACTACACTAGCTTAGCGCGGGTCTGCGGATCGCGAGCCTTTGACAACATACATACAACATTCAGGCAAGCAGCAATATGGGAGCTGTTGGGTTTCGGTTTGAAGGGTGTAGTTAGGCAGAAGACACTGGACAAGAGGCATTCCAACTTAGTACTCAGATGTACTAGGACTTGCATCCTAGTTTGATGTGGATTTTCATGGGCTGCAGTGGTCAACTTAACATCAGGTGCCCTGCATGTTCATTTGCTATTCAGTTTGTTTTTTTTAATTAAATAATATATACATAAAATTCGTAATAAAGTCATAAAGACAAAAAATTCCAACCGAAAAGACAAAATTCATACAACAAAATTTATTTTTAATAACTATTTAAAGTTCCACAAATATTATATTAAAATTTTTAAATTACAGTATTATAAAGTATTATAATTAATCTATAATCGCATATACACTAAATATCAGTGCAACAGCTTAGAATAAAATTACTAGAAGAGCGACGAAGGACCCACTCAATTGTGGCTGTTTCCCTCTGATGAATCTGCATCCTCATATTGCTCCCGGAACTGCTCTGAATCTTCCTCTTGGCCGTAGTAGAATCCGTCGTCACTATCGTCCTTGTAACCATTGACGGCCTCTTCGTCTAAATCCTTGACCCTCGAGCAGTGCACATAGTTACTGCTCATTAAATCGGGTTCCGCAGCCTGGATTCTGGCTTTGTACTTGGCGTATGCCACTCCGTAACTTTCGACGTCCTTATTGAACAAGTCTGATGGCTCGTCGTATATTTTATCCTCTCCCGTGTCACTTGACAGGTCATCCTCTGTAAATTATACATTACTTTGAACACAGTGGGTCACAGACTGCAACGTCCAACCAAACTCAAACAGACCCGATCATTTTGAAGGTGATAGAATCTTATGTCGATGGCTCGGCTGCGACAGCACCACCGCTCCACCTATTTCTGCCGTAAAGCAGCGGTGTGAGTACTGCTGCGTTTCTGTTCGTAGGGTGTGGTTAGGCAGCAACGCATCTCTGGAGTAGCAACAAATTTACACCTCAGA
>DWKW01002898.1:0-10531 GCA_018250115.1 Doberes anticus
AACGCATCCGCATCCGACCTCAGATACGACTTCCGTCTTAGTTGAGGTTTGATGTGGAGGTCCATGGGCTGCAGTGAACACTTAACATCAGGTGGCCTGCATGCTCGTATGCTATTCCGTTTGAATAAAAAAAAAAAAAAAATGGTTTTTGTTTTAATGACTCATGCGGCAACAGGGTCGTGCGCGGTGCCCAGTTAGATAGATTGATAAGGATGAATATGATATATGAGTAGCAGTATTTTATTCGTCGAATCACCATCAATTTAGAAGAAAGATTCCGGGTAGGATCATACGAAGATCAACACCTACGGAGGTGAAACGGGGGTTGGAAACTTTTATAAGAGTCTTTTGTTTATAAAGTGAAATATTGATTTCTATAGTTATGTTAAAATTTTCAAATAACAAAGTGTCTTCATTAACAATTTTTGAAAAACTAGCTTTTGGTATGTAAAATATGGGGTGAAAGTTGAAAGGAAAGTTTATACACTGTTATTCATAATCACCTACAATTCATTATTGAGATGAGAAGGTTAGATGAGGTTAGATGAGAGTTTAGGCAATACATAGACCACGCTGGCCAAGTCCGGATTTTCGGAATTCACATAACTTTAACAACATAACGGACAACTCTCAGGCATGCAGGTTGCTTCAGGCTTCCTGCATCGTTAAATTAAGTGATGATTAATTATTAATGTGCACATAATGAAGAAATAATTTCAAATATTAATTTCGATTAATTAGTACTACGTGCGGTGCCGTTTCGATAAATTTTACAAATTATAAAGAAACTAGCTAAACCGGCCACGCTGCACTGTGAAACAATCTAAATAAAAGTAACTCATAATTCGTTTTCAAAATAAATCTAATGAATTGCATACATTCAATGTAAAATCAACTCACCTCGATTATTTTTTAAAAGAGATCAAACTGCTTCTTAGTTAAAAGTCGCCGTCCGCACGGGAGCGCAGAGCCCGACCGCAGACTGTCAAAAAATGTGTTATTCATCTAATTGTATGTTGAATGAATTTCCTGTTCCAGTAGGAACTTCGGGTTAAAAGTTTATCAAAAACATTCTTATATATAAAATTAAACGATGTGTAAAAGTTTCAAGACGATCGGTAAATAACTTTAGGAGACTTGATTTTGAACAAACGAACGATAAATTTATAAATATATGTATGTATATATTACAATATATATATATATATGTGAAAATTGTTATCGTTCGTTTAATTGTTAATTTCAATAGCAGATTCACAGAAACATCGAAAGCTATCCGTGACATTGTACGCCAATGGATGTACTGACGGCTGGAAGCTTACACTCGTTGAGTGATTTCTGATGCACTTCCTTCTAGTATCGGTCAGAAAATAGGTAGTACGAACATCGGGAGCCTTAAATCCAATAATACTATGCATCGGACATTTGACAGCCGCAAGAAACGCATCTGTAATTCAGAGGGATACATAAATTTCATAATCTCTGGCTTAATTTGTGCCAGATCGAGATGATCGATAGAGGTGGTCCGGTACTGCGTCCTTGAGAAGAGAGGCGTGCGGGGTGTGATGCGGTGGGGGGGAGACATAGCGGTGGGTGGCTGGCGTGGAGTTGACGTCATCGCAGTGCACCTCGCGTGCAGCCGCCGACTCTTCGACCTCATTGTAAGTTGAGATGTCCTTTTTGCACATTAAAAGAGTTTTCGTTAAACTGATAGAATCTTTTTTATCTTAGTACTTATAAGGTTGCGGCTGACTGCAAAATCACTATGGACTTTAAAAATTAGTCCGAATCTAATAGAAAGGAGGTATCCAATAGGTATACAATCCGATGCGTTTGCTGCTTATTTTAAACGTATGTTGCCGCAGTGCTTCGTCGTATATGGACCTAAAGGTTTTCAAGGGAACGCTTTATCACCAAACAGCGTATTGAAATTGAAATTGAAGCCCGGGCCCGCATATGTTCCAGGAATAATTATTGTTTATATTGATTAACAGTGGTTTAAAGTAGCGACTCATAAAAAATCTTGTGTTTTGTTTGTCCAAAAAGTTGGCGGAACTAAAGCTGAGCACCTCTACTTGATTCGGTTAGGTTTGATAGAACTGTAAAAAAAGCGAACCGATGGAGCTTTCGAGCGTTATTCACAAAAAAATTGCATAGTAGGTTTGGGACTCGGGGGAGACTGGTATGGTGGTATGTACAGGTTCCCAGGAATATTCGTTGTGTTTGTATTGATTGCACTCATGTTGCGATTGTGCGGCCTAACTTGCTCGTAACACAAAACAATACTAATAACAATAAACAACACTGGTTTTTTTTATGTGAGTGACAAACGTTTGATGCTGGTAGAGTCTTATGTCGAAGGCTCGCCAACGCGGCACCACCGCTATATCTATTTCTGCTCTGAAGCAGCACTGTGAGAACTGCTGTGTTCCGGTTTGAAGGGTGTAGTTAGGCAGACAACACTGGACAGGAGGCATTCCAACGTAGTCCTCAGGGGTAGCATCGCATCCACGCACAACCTCAGGTGTGGATGTCCATGGGCTACAGAGACCACTTAACATCAGGTGGCCTGCGTACTCGTTTGCTATTCTGTTAATATATAAAAAATAAAAATAAATGTAAAACAAAAACAACCAGTTACGAAATTATCAGTAGGTTAAATATTTCGATATCAATTTATTGTTATTGGAACGCAATCCGGCTAATATTATAGGCCTACTGACGTCAACGACCATATTCCGTCATATTTTCCTTATATCGATCGACACTGTTTATACCTATTCACTACGTTAAGAATTTTAAGTAGACGATGGTAATAGATTCTTATGTCGATGGCTCGTCTACTGTGGCACCACTGCTGCGCTGCACCCTTCTTTGCCGAAAAACAGCGGTATTAGCAATACTGTGTTTCAGATTGAAGGCTGTAGTTGATCGGCTTCTTAGGTAGACGTTTACGCCATACCTATGAAATTCAATGTTCAGTCATATTGCATCGAACAGGCAGAATACATTATTCCAAGTATGAAACAGTGTGGATGTCCATGGTCTGCTATGTCCAATTAATAGGCTCTTTCTCTGAAAGAATAACATAGGGCTATGCCCAATGTAACTGTTTAAAGTATGTTCGAAATTCGAATCTGTGAGCAGACGACAGTTGAGAGATATTGACATATACGATAAGCTGTCTCGTATGTTCATTGACCTACCAATTCTAAAATGTGCACTGCAATAATAAAATCTTCTGTAAAAGACTCTTTCACCATCAAAACTTCCTATATTTATTCGAACCGTTTCGCAATTTAGAAATATGTTGAATAATTCTATGTCTTAATAAATTGTCTACTGTAATCATTGTAGAGAACAATGACCACATACATTGCAAGAACTGTATAAAAAATTACAGAAAATTACAGCAAATACTTAATTGATTGATGATCGCGATAACGCAACTGTCATAAGCGGATATTATCATTCGTTGAACCTCAGCCTAGACATTGTTTCATTTACAGATGCGTGTTATCTTCAAGCTAGGTACATATTATCCCACGGCTGAACGTCTGAGCGTCATGTCGGTCTTGTGCCACAAATGAGCAGGTCACATTGCATGCCAAATGTAATTTTTTTTTGTCAATATAACATCTTAATATATATCATCATATCAAAGTTAATTTGTTATGGCGAGTCAGATTGCTCTAGGTGGAATCTGGTCTTATTAGATCGCTTTCACTATCGTTAAAGCGAAAAAAAAATAATGAAACACATGAATACGCCCCGGTGAGGAGATTTACGACCACCTGTGTTGCCGGTGTTGACACACGGCGCAGAGATATGGTCCTTCAGTGTGACCCTCATGCGCAATCTGAAAGTCATTCAGCGGCCAAAGGAGAGAGCTATGTCCGGTATTTCTCTACGCGGCAAAATCGGAAATGATGAAATTCGTAGAACAACGAGGCTCACCGACATAGCTCTCAGATTATGCAGGCTGAAGTGGCAAGGCGCAGACCACATCGTTATACTAACCGATAACCAATGGGGAACAATGATCCTCGAAGCGCGTCCACGTTTCTTCAAAAGGAGGACCGGGCGCCGTCCGACCAGTTAGACTGATGACAATAGAAAACGACGAGTTACCGCTGGATTCGGAAGGCGGTGGTCCGGACGGAGTGGTGCCATTGAGGGGTAGACAAAATCGAACAGTAGACCTTCAAAGGCCAATGGAAGTATGGGATCGATGGAAGGTAATTATCACTGCACGCTCGGTGCTTATTAATTAATAAGTAAAAAAATTATATTACATACGTAAATGTAGATGGCAGTTCGTTTTTCAATCATGCAAAAACTACGGATTATTATAAAATAGCTTGAATCACTGTATAAAAGAAGATAGACTATCTCTATCGGTCACGATTAAACCTCATGAGACAACTTGATCTCTTCGTAGTATGCCGCTTCATCGTCTCAACTCAAGTGCAGCGTCAACGTCGCGGACGGTAGGGTATTGTAACAAACGCAAACATTGTAATTCCCCTACATGTTAATCACCACGACAAGGACGGACTATCTTACGAACGGACGAGATCGACGTGCGAACCACACCGCGCATAAAGTGTTTGGTCATTAAAATTAAATAACGGTATAACGTATCAAAATAAAAATAATTTATTCCATCATACTTAAAACTTAATGTGAGATTTTATGAAAAATTCTACAACCACCCGCGATGTTATCATATCAGTGGAATAAAACCAAACTGCAGAACCAAATATGCCGCCTGGTCATCCAATTTTGATAATTCAACAAGTTATGTTTCTATACAGTTCTCTTCTGAAATATAACTTACTTTTAATATCTGGTAAATCAATAATTTTGATTTAATTTTACGTAACTACTTACAGAACCCACAAAACTTGTTTTGTTAAAATCCCAATATCGCCTGTACTTATTTATCCTCATGTATGTAGATAGATAATTATATTTAAAGGCAGAGGATAACGTCCTCCGGATCGAAGACTAGGCCAATGCAATTTGGTGCAGGAGTCAAACAGGCTCTCGATATGTGTCAGTGGATGAGTGGAGACAGGGAGGAGAGGAGCGCGGGTCGCGGGCGCGCGCCGGGACCGGGCCGTTACGTAATGTAAACAATGATCGGGCGCATGGCCCGGCGCGTCGTGACAACCTTCACCCGCCGCGCCACCGTGCCGCCGCGACCTGGCGCTCTCTGCACATTGTAGTGCAGTCTGGTGCCTTAATTTTCTGTTCAATTAACAGTACATTGCATACTATTGCATGCGAACTTGAAATAAATGAAAAAAATTGAGATATTAAATGTTTAAAAGGCAATAACTTCGTATTCTAAATGTGTATCCTCTCGAACATCTTAGCCGCTTTACATGATAATTTACTTTACTTGTCGTACTTACTGTAGGTATGCAAAAATTACCTCCTGAGCACCTGTTGATAAAAACGAATCCCAATATATTAAATGATTACTTAAAAATCTCGACTGCTTTATAATAAAAGCATAACAGTTTCGCTTAGAAAAAGTATTTTCAGCCTGGTAACAGAGCGCGAGATGTGCTTCAACACAGAAAAAATATAAAAGTTTAAAAAAGGTTACAAATATTAGGACTACTTAATTGTTCCTGTACTAATAAATTAATGGTGAATGTATTTTATGGAATGGAAATGTATTTTAATCAAATTATAATCAATTATTAAAAATTGTCAAATATAATGAAATTTTTTATTTTTATTATGTTTTGTTTGTTTACGTTTGATTTGAAATTCTGTTTTATTAGATTTTTGATTCTAGACAATTTTAATTGAGTATTTTACATAATATGTATTTATTTTTATGTTTAGTCATTTATTTTGTTAGCTGGTGTTAATGCATGCTGTTTGCACCTATAATTGAGGTGACACTAGGCCTATTACCTATTATATTCGAATGTATCTTGATCACTTTGTTGTGTAACTTTAAATAAATACATTTTTTTTAATTGTTACTTTAGTTAAATAATTTAAGATCTTTATATAAACTATATATTGATATCTATATATATATATAAACATATATAGTACAGTATATAAAGATAATAGAAAATGGAAATTCTAATAGAAAAAGAGTTCACGACTTTTAAACGGCCAAAACCATTTTCGTAAAAATAATCATTCTAATTAAATCTGCATTAGTTCATCCTTTGTTGATGGTTGTTGGTTGTTGATGGTTCCGCCTCATGCGAGCCATCAAACTATCGTTAGTTTCGCGCCCTTAGTAGGAACTGCTGACATACGTAGCACGACTCCGCACTACGCACTCCACTTCTGTGCTTCCATCTCACGACTTGACAGCGAAGGTTAATTTTAACACCTGTTTCAATTAATTGTCATGTGACTATGTATCGAGTAACAGACGAGCAACGACGAACGATGCCGCGATGGCAGTATGTACCTAGTATATAGTATAACGTATAGTATAGTAGGTATTACGTAGGAAACCATTAAAAATATAGGGCATAAAAGTATCAACGTCGTACTTTCTTATATAGTATTCAAATCATACCACGTGCCAAATTAAAATCGGTGATTCCATTTCCAATATAATATGTAAATTTTAACAATTTGCTTGGAAATTGTGAACTTATTTTGTTAAAAAATTCTTACCTTATGTCAGTATTTTTATTCTTATACAGATTACTTTAAATAATAGCAACGGGAGGCTTATACGTGTGTCGTGTATGTGTTCACTAAACCGGTCCAAACCCGAAGTTGACGCGCGTGCGCTTCCTGTTCGTGACACAAGCGACTTACATAAAGATATTTTATGTAAACAATAAAAGTCAATATTAATAATATCTCATTTTGAGCACCCGTATTTAAATATGTTAGCACAACACTTAAAAAACGGGTGAGAGCGTAAGATGCACACTAGGCGTTCTTGTAGGAGGTCCAGGTGCACCACACAATTTTAAAATCAAGAATGAAGGAGGTCATTTTGTAAAATGGTAATTTTGCAAAAGAAGAGCCATAATGAAGGATACAGTACAAAACATTTAACCGTATCCTAAGGTATCGAATAAAACATTTGTTCTAGAATAATTGTTTTTAATTAACTGTTGTGTTATTCTTGAAATAAAATTGTACCTGTGGAGTCTCTACCTATCTTATATGTATATGTATATTGCCATGTCGCAATTACGGGTTTAATTAGATTAAGTTTACAATAATTCATATATATACCTATACATATAACAATTCATGATAAGACTTTTAGCATAACTTATGTAACACTGTTTTTTTAACATATTATACAATATACTATATATACTATAAAGGCAAAAATTGGATCGTATCTGGAATTGTAAATACATATATGTATACTGAGAGACATGTTAACAAAGGAATGACTAGTGCTATGAAGCCGACACGAAAGGAGAGGAGGAGAGGAAAGTGCGTGGCCGTTCCTAGTTGTGACACAGTTCCGATCTTCAGTGTGAGACCATGAAAGTTGTTAACTTACGTTTAATTTGACGAGAAAACATAATATATTCACCATAACATTTCGAGGAAAATTTAAGTATGCTTATATCTTTAAATTTTTATTAAGCGATTCTCTATTACTTCATTTATTAGTTGCGCGACTAGCGCTGTTCTCTATATCAAAGATAGCATTAAAGTACACAAGTAATACACAGTAAGTCTTTTCGCCAATTGGGGTTACTTGGTACATCAATTCAAATATGGCTTTAAGTTATTTTATTTTATGTTAGGTGGTCAACAATTAACAGAATTGGTATTTTTGTCATAATTTATTTTGCAGCGCAAATCGTACGGCGCGAGTAAACGCCGCCCGCCCACTTGCCCGCCGCTCAGGCGAACGATGTGCACAGAAGACTTGCCAATGTATCTCAGAATGCAGAATACTTATAACTTTTTCTAATAATTATTAAATTTTACTGCGAACGTGTTCGTTTGATGCCGCCTTCCCAGGCGTGCTCGCTACTACTTGCGAGTGATAAGGCGGACTCGTAAGGACGACTCGTACTTATGCGGCAATTAAAACTTCATCTAAAAATGTTCGTGTTGATACTGAAAATCCATTTGATACTTTTGTCACGCTTTGCTTATAGATATGAACAATTCTTTGCAAAACATGAGATCGGTTAGCTTAACGCTAAGTGCGTGCGTCCTGAATGTAATAAGGTAAAGCGATTCAGAGTGAAACCGTCACCGTCTCATTGGGCCCCGGACTGTTGGTGGTATTGTTTTTATTTATGTACTGTTCCGATTATAGTCGTATATTAAATAAGATAGATTTTGACTAACATATCTTTGGCGTGGAAAATAAAATACACTCGGCCAGATTTAAACTATGAAATAGAAATAAAATTCTTTAACCACAAGTATGAATACACGTGTTGAGGGTACTTATTTTCTCATAAAGTTGTACAAATTTACTAAGAACTTAGCAAGTTAACCATGTGAACATTAACTGCAGTACGCAACATGCAAAGAATTGTTATTGTTGTAGGTACATATTCCACGAAACGAATATTCTTATTGAAATTAGCAATGCAAACGTATGGTACGCAATAAATATATGGAAATAATCAGTTAAACGCAGTTGTTTCTTAGAGTTGATGTAAATTCGTTGTTTTCTAGTTTTGCGAAATGTGGAAACCATACAAAAAGGTACAAGGTTGACTCGTGTCCTGAGGTTACCATTTATTTATTAAGTCAGTGCTATTGAAGACATGAGACTAAATAATATTTTTTTTATATTTGCCTATTTCTCAATTTATGCTTTTAAATTGTAAAAAACTAGCGGACAAAATTGTTTTTTAAAAAGTATTTTATTCAGAAACCTTTAGATTAAAACTGATTTAATAAATATCCGAAATGTATAGAAAGGACCCGTTACAATTGGATAAAAGTTTCGCTAAAAAAGGTTGACCAAAAAATATTATGAAAATGTAATTTTTGCGAGAAATGACCTCACGGTATTTAATTAATTAATTTCTTGTATTTATTGTGAACGATTTATGGACTATAAATAGTGGCCTCTATACACTCCGGAAGCAAAAGCTAGCTAGCATTTCAAGAGATATGTCATCGCTTCCTGCCGTTATAGAGTGGGGATAGCGTAAAGTAATAACATCACTTTCTGAGACTGGTTTCAATTCGAAGCGAGCTTGAGTGAAGCACTAAAAAAAGTTAAATGAGTAATAGTAATTTCAGGTTCACCAGGAGCCCTATCAATTAGTCTTATGTTTATTCATTTTATTCGGATCCAATAGATCCAGGACAGAAGTATCCCTACGTTTTTTTTAAACTTGGCTCCTATATTCTGGAGTATAGTATGGGTTTAAAGTTTTGTGACGCTCTAAACTGTATTTTTTGCGTTGAAATGTAATCAAGTTTACTAAAACACCAGCTTTAATATTACCAGCAGTTAAATGAATTTTCCGTTCGTCAGCGAATTGGTTGGTTGGACCCGGTACGAAGAAACTGTAAAGAGCACATTCTCGATGTAATAAAAGTTTTTTTTGTTTTTAATATATTAGCAGAATAACAAACGAGCATGCAGGCCACCTGATGTTAAGTGGTTTCTGCAGCCCATGGGCATCCACACCTGAGGTTGTGTGTGGATGCGTTGCTACTCTCGAGGACTACGTTGGAATGCCTCCCGTCTAGTGTCGTCTGCCTAACTACGCCCTTCAAACCGAAACACCACAGTTCTCACACTGCTGCTTTACGGCAGAAGTAGGCGCAGCGGTGGTGCCGCCGCAGGCGAGCCTTCGACATACGACTCTACTACCATCAAATCAATCAAATACCAATCTTATTGCACCAATTTCGTTAAACGTCAATATCGATTCCCACATGTAAGATGACTTCAAGAAATATTCCGAACACTGTCCAGGCATTGCACTAATACTTGTATACACATTCAGGCAAAAATATTAAACACTACAATATTAAACAATCATTTTTCTTTCTTGTTTGCCTATAAACTTTACGTTTTGAGGGCGGTAGTTGAATATTATAGAGTTTAATTAAATACACATACTGGTAACGTACTCGTAAATGATGATTGTGCAACTCGCGCTGCTCTTTTTCGGTATGAAGGGTGTGGTCAGGTAGGAATAATAGGACAGAAGGCATTACAACTTACTCCTCAGAAGAAGCAACGCATCCACGCATCTCATATATGCTGCTGACATGCTCGTTTTCTATTCTGTTAATAAAATATTTAAAAAATCATACGTCGAAGGCTCGCATGTGGCGGCACCGCAGCTATTCCTATTTCTTCTTATTCTGCTGTGTTTTGGTTTGAAAACTATCGGTATGCAGATTGCACAGGATAGGAGGCTCTAGGGCTTCATCAATTATCTGTTAGGAAGCTATACATTCAACATTTAATTTTAAGAAAACATAAAACTCTGTCGTATGAACCTAATATAATACAAAAGCGAAGAAAGGATGTTGTGGCCCAAATTCCTCAAACTAACACATTGTTTGCAAGTATACA
>DWKW01002899.1:0-10530 GCA_018250115.1 Doberes anticus
ACCCTTCAAACCGAAACACAGCAGTTCTCACACTGCTGCTTTACGGCAGAAATAGGTGTAGCGGTGGTGCCGCCGCAAGCGAGTCTTTGACATAAGACTCTACCACCAGACTTTCAATTATCTCCTTTGTCGCGAATACCTATACACCACACACGCATCTAAAGATGTATTTTCCGAAACGAATATTTACAACGGAAATAGCAAGGTATTTCGCTTTTTTTCGCCAAACAAACGATTTAACTAACTCTGTCGGAAGAAGTTTACCGATTTATTTTGTTTTTTTGTGTGGTGACAAGAAGCAGTGATAGCCTTGCGGTTGCGATCGAACTCCGGTTCCGGTAGGTCGGGGTTCGTATCCCAGCACGAACCTCAAATTTTTCGAAATTAAATATTAGTAGCTTCAACGGTGAAGTAAAACATTGTGAGGAACCTGCATGTCTAAGAGTTCTCCATAATGTACTCAAAGTCATGTGAAGATCGCCAATCTGCACTTGGCCAGCGTGGTGGACTATGACCTAGAACGTCTCATCTCTCAGAGATCCAGACAGATGTCCTGGATTAACGGATAGTATAACTGTCATCCAGCAATGCGTTCCTGTGCGATAATAGAACTATAATTTTGTTTTTTTTACCACTTCAGTTTTGGACTTATCAATAGATGGCGCTGTATTGTATTTTTAATTTCAAATCTACGCGGACGAAGTCGGAAGCGTCATACTTTGTCACACGTTGCAATTCAATAGATTAATACATACAATGATATTTCATTAGGATCCAGACTTTCCAAATTAAACATTTGACACGAAAACGTATACAAAATCACATCCCATCGAACTCCTCTACATCGACAGAACTCTCTAAAAACGCGAACAAAGCCCGAGACGGAAGGCTACTCTCGAATAAACTTTCAGCGGCGGCGCCGAGAAGGCGGCCACGTTGCTGGGTTACGGAAAATGTGGGACGAAATCACTTAATAGCCGCGTCGGGAGCTAATGCAAGATACGACAAGCTGCATTCAACCCTATCACATACGCACAGAGTCTATTTTCCGATGAAAGCATGACGAACAAGAGACAAATAAAATTATACCTTAGTTCTCGACGTTAGAGTCTAAAGTTGTCAGTTCAGATGCGAATAATTATCTCATTGATATAGACAACGAAATTGGGTTCGTTTCAAATGAATTTAAAATTAAATCTCCTTACATTGTTTTTCCAACTGTTTTTCAGGGGAAGAAATTTAGACTGCTTAAGCAAGTTCCGAAGTTCCTGTCGTAGAGCAACAGATCTCAGCTCTCAATCATCAATCCATTATTGTCCCACTGTTGGGCACGAGTTTCCTCTTAGAGATGAGTGTGTAGCCAGAGTCTACCACGCTGGCAAATTGTGGATTACCGGTCATCCATGACTCGAATCTAACTCATTTGAGGTTCTCTACAAATGTCCGTTCTCAAATGAATTTTAGTTTCAATTTATTTAAATAAAACAGTATAAGAACGAGATAACAAAGAGAAAGAATACGGATGAAGTATCAATACGGTATCCTATAGCCTTAGTCACAATGAAATATAAGAAAAATAAAGACGTATCAAAACATAATAATAATTACATCCGATACAATCAACCCTTCTTAGGTAGAGAACAATAGAACAAAGAGACATGTCACAGCACCCTGGCTGACAAGACAACAACCCCTTCGTCACGCATGGTGACACCGGCCAGATACAACAACGCTAAATCAATTATGGTGTTTTGTTACGTGTTAAAGCTATTTGTTCCACAAATATTGACAATGTTGATATTCTTAAAGAAACCGATATGTTGTACAAAGAAAGAGGCTAACATTTCAATATAGACATTATACATAAGCGAGTTAAGTTAAGTTAAGTGGTCACTGCAGCCCATGGACGATCACATCCAACCCTAAATAGGATTGAAGTAGTAGCTGAGGTCGTACGTCGATGCGTTGATACTCCTGAGGACTAAGTTGGAATGCCTCCTGTCCTGTGTCTTCCGCCTAACCACTCTTCAAACCGAAACACGATAGTGCTCACACTGTTGCTTTACGTCAGAAAGATTTGCAGGGATGTTGCCGTTGCAGGCGAGCTTCCGATATAATACTACCACCATTGAATAGCAAATAGAATATAGATAGTGAGCACCCACGGTATAATAACTAGATCAAATTTTATAATTGACGACAATAATAAGTTATTATTTTAGTAGAACCTCGTCCCAAACATTGAATCAACACTATTTGGAATTAATTTGAAATAAAATCGTAGTGCAATAATCTAAACCAGTAAAGATAGTCAAAGCTGGTTTGTTAAAGTTTGTATTCAAAACTCTAGGTAAAGTTAATCACTTACCATTAGACGACAAGTATGTTGATAACTGAGAACACTAAGAACGACTTAAACGAAATACACAAAAAAATATTTGAAGACAATAAAATAAAGAAGACAAAACAATATGTATAACCAAAAACCATATTCTTTATGCATAGACATAAAGTATGATAACTGAACAAAATAAGAAGTTAAAAAGCGATGAAAAAAAAGAACGTAAATTATAAGCAGAAAAAATATTTGAAAACTATGAACCGATGCAATAAACAAAAAGAAAATATTTGACGCAACAAGAACCTTACATCCCGAAGATGATCGAAGACCTTTACTTCAAAGTGGTTGTAGTAAAACTAAAAGCCCATAAACCACTAAGCACGCACTTTTATTAATAACACAAATATATAATCCGATGAACAAACAACTTAAACGCATGCGCGTGTCTCACTAATGCGCAGAGGGAGGGGGGAGGATCGATAGACTCCGGCGCCGCCGTGTCTGGCGCCAGAGGATTCACTATCTCTTTTACGCTCACAAAATATAAATAGGATAAAGTGAGGCGGGGGAGGTGATGACATGGGTGTGGTCGTGTAAAACATATTTTTTTAAACACAGAGAAACAGGTTTTTTTTTCTACACTGAAAACCTTTCCTCATTGTGTGCGTAAATTATGAACATCTCCCCATAAGGAAAAATAAGAAAAATCTACACTTATCGGTCATTGTGATGAGATCGCGTAAACATCGCGTCTGATGTACCAAAAATTAGAATTAGCAGCCAAGATAAAGACAACAGAAATGTTTTCATTCTATCACATACTTATCAAGACAAACATAGATAGGGAAGATAATGAACAAGCTGACAATAAAGCAGCATACAATAGATAAAACAAAAATATAAGACTGAACATCCGGACAGTGCCGGAAGTCGTCACGATGTCCAAAAGAAATCGGATAGTCTGTTATCTGTTAGCGAATTAGGGGATCTTCAAGTGGTCAAGAGAAGGGAATGGGGAAAGGAACGACGTTAGTGATTTTAACATAATATCAGGGATTATATTATTAGGGTCACCCACCCCGTAAATCAAGTCAAACGCATAAATAAAGCTAAATAACACATTGCCTGTTAGGGATATTCGCGTTTGTGAAACGAAAGTGGAGAAAATTTTGCTAAAACGGCTATTCGTTTATATAACTTGAGATTAAGCATACTATCATTTTGTAATATAACGTATTGTTATCTCCTTACATTCAGTATTGCATTTTTAAATCTTACTTTTTATACTTGTTTAAATTTAAATAGAATAGTTCAAACGAAATCTTTAAATTAACAAACAAAACGAATAACGTCACACTCGAATAAAAAAAAACATTTTTACCAAATAAATTATTCCAATATACCAAAGGACAAACCCCAAACGTACTAAAGTTGAAGTGGTCAGACCAATTCGTATAAATCAATAAAATAAATGCTAATTAAACGTACGATATTCCTTTAGACGATTCAACTTTGAACCGTATTCAAAATGAATTTGTACGCTCCAACTTAGCAATAATTGAATGTACACAATTAGCAAGTCACGAATACAAACAATTTGGCAGGGAATGGCGAACAGGAGTAATCGTGCACCCTCTGTCAATGTCAATCAATCAACTGATGCAGGAGGCCGTCAAAGCAATCATCGCAGCAGGAGACCAAATGTACGGACCCCTGGGGTCGTAAAAAATGGACTAACGAAGCGAGAAGACGGCGTTAACGAAAATGGATACCGTGAAGATAATTCAGCACCTTGTTAGGGTATGAATTTAAATGAAAAAGCAAACTTAGTGATCAACGCCTTACAAGCCTAGTAAAGTATAAAAAGTC
Source organism: Doberes anticus (assembly GCA_018250115.1). NCBI lineage: Eukaryota > Metazoa > Arthropoda > Insecta > Lepidoptera > Hesperiidae > Doberes > Doberes anticus. The sequence continues at coordinate 4,211 of DWKW01002899.1, forward strand.
GTATCACAAATATTCATAGACAAAAAGCTCACGGCAGACATCGTAGGTTACCTTTAGTGGTACTACAACATCATTAATCGGTCATCTTAGAAGTTTCTTTAAAGATAAGTAAAATTTTATGAAAGTAGTCCAAAATAAAATGTACGGTATTTAGATCTGGTTGGAAAAAAATCCCTTCTAACAACGTCCGATCAGACCATAAAATTGGGCAAAAACTGTTCATATGCATCAAATCACGATATATTTTGAGACAGAATAGTTTAATATCAGCCCATAAAATATAACATAACAAGAAATATGAAATTGGAGAATTTAAAAACGAAATATCAATCGACCCAAATGATACAATAAGTATCAATTCAATTAAACTGACAGAACAACACGATCTGATACAGTATACGGTACCCAACGCACCGATTAACATCAATGCAGATCCCCCATTTCTGCGGGACGTCCAACAATTGACCTCAAAAGAACTCTAACGAAGTATAATCACAGACCATCGAGCGGTTTTTGCGAATTAATAAATGATACAAATTTCAAAGGGGCTCTGAGAGGTTTAATTAAAGGGTACAAAAAGTTTGCAGAATAGCTGTGTGAGCGGTTAATTAAGGATAAACATAATACCAAATACGACAAATACGAATGGACCAAGTGTTTCAGCAAATACTCACATAAGAATGTATGGAAGTGTAAAAAGATGAAATGACCATAAAAATTATTTAAGTAGGAATTTTAAAGGTGATAAAAACAGACACGCTGGGGTTGCTGTCCGAATCTATAGTGATACTTACATTGAATAAAATGGTTTAAACCGATGTTTATGGTAAAACAGAAATTAGATAACAATTGAACAAATTTTCAACAAAAACATCTTCAGGGTAAGTGCAAATCGTACGTCGATTTAGACACTAAAATAAATTGTCGTTTCGACGAGCCCGTAATATCAATTAATAATATTTCTTGCAAATTTCCAAACCCTTACCGCCTACATGTTACTATGACGAGAGACTCTTACGACATTTCCTGAGTTTTAAAGGTGAAAGAATATTGCACATAAAGCAGATGTTAAAAATTAACCTAAAGATTAACAAGGCGTTTAGAATAACAATGGTCATGAATGGAATAATGGACGATTTTGAACAGCCGCGCCTGAAACTGAAAGTTCGTTGAACACGTGGCATTACAAGTGGCACTTACCTCGACCGGGAGCGGGGAGTCATCGTCTCGTCTCGTTCCCACTTTAAAAAAATACTCCGCTTCCTTCTCGCTCTCTCACTCCCTGGTTACCTTTTAACTCTCGGGACTCGAAAGGATTTGATGGGCTTTATAGCTAGTTCTCGATCGGTTTGAAGAAGCCGAAGAGCTTTTAAGGCGAAATAGCAGACTGGAAGTTCTATTTGTAACTGATATAGAAAATGTTGCTATGGTTGAAGATAGAAGCGGTGCAGAGTTTAGTATAAGTTGTGAAGTTCTGAAGCGACTAGGGGTTGAGAGAGCGGGACCACCGCCGCCGCGGACGGTCCACGGAGGAATGTTCGCTTCCCCGGCAACACGCCAGGATCTCGTGCTCCGAACTATAAACCTTCTTCCAACGCTTTATGAGGGGTTGATCCGCGCACGCGCCCTCAGCATCCTCCGTCCCCCTCGCACTTATTGACGAAGGGAGTAAACTTTAGGGATGTTATTCGGAGGGTGAAAAGACGGTGAAAGATGGAAATGCATCTCGGACTCCGCTCGGATTTCCGGCGCTTGTGATTTTGTTTATTGATTCGTATCGGAGTCTTCGGTGGGAGGCCGTGGGGCTGCCGCTGAAGTTATTAATCCCCATATCATGTCAAGACAAGATTTAGTGCCTATGAACTTTTATCGAGTCCAATAAAAAAACGTGGGTGCCCTTTGATGCGAATCGGCAATTCGCTTTTATCAGATCGGAAGCGAAACGAGGAGATAGCGATTAATTCAGTCACGTTCTCTATGTGATCCACCCATGCTTTCTGCAAATGTACTTTTCTCTGCCCCTAATTGACAAGTTATGTATGACATGTCTGACCATAACGCAATCAGATATTTAGACTTTAAAGTTACGGACCGACCCCTGCATAAACCACTTGGCTCGAGTGATCCCCGATTGACACTCGATTAAAAAGAATAACCCCGTATCGATACAGTGGAACATAATCCTTATGTTGTGAGAACAAGGTTCAAAATAACATTCCTGAATGTACTCTACGGTGAAATTTAAAATCGTCTTCATGTTATGCGTGAAAGGGTTCCATTTAGCAGACATTTAGTTTTACAATGGACTTTAAAAAATTCTACGACGTCCGATAAGCGTCAACTCTTAGCGACGACATGCTATTACTGTTAAAACATAATAGTTCTGGAATTTATGAAGAGCAGACAGATGAAAGGAATCTCAAGAATGTATAGATCATAAATTTAAATGGTGACAAAATCAGAACAATGTATAGGGTCGTACCTAGAACCGACCAATACGTTCCTCCAATTTTAACACTAAAATTGACACTTGAAACAATTATAGCGTGGTTAGGCAGAATAGCCAGGATAGGAGGCATTCCATCTTAGTACCCAGGAGTAGCAACGCAACCACATACGATCTCAAACGGAACTTCGATCTTAATTGAGGTAGGAAGTGGTTGTCCATGGGCTATAGTGACAATTCAACATCAGATGGTTTTGATGGTGGTAGAGTCTTGAGTAGTTGAGTCTTGATGTAGTGAGTGATAGCCTAGTGGTGTCTCAACAGCATCTCAACCCCGCTACGTTGAGTCGAGGTTCAAATCCCGGCACGCACCTCGATTCCTCGAAAATTCTTTTTAAAGTTTTCGAAATTATGTGCGTACTATGTATTAATTATCACTCGCTTTAACGATGAAGGAAAACGTCGTGAGGAAACCTGCATGCCTGAGAGTTCTCCATAACGTTCTCAGAGACATGTGAAGTCCGCCAATCCGCACTTGCCCAGCGTGTTGGACTATGGCCTATACTCTCTCATCTCTGAGAGAAGACCCGTGCCCAGACGATAATGGACGATAATGGGTTGATGATGAAGATTCTTGATCGTATTAAGTCTTAGGACGAAGTCTCGCCTGCGGCGGCACCACTGCCGCACCTATTTCTACCGTAAAGCAGCAGTGTGAGAAGTGCTGTGTTTCGATTTGATGGGCGTAGTTAAGCAGAAGGCACTGGACAGACATTCCAACTTAGTCCTCAGGAGCAGCAACGCATTCACATATAACGTCAGATTGGAGTTCCGTGCCAGTTGAGGTTTGATGTCCATGGACTGCAGTGACCACTTAACATCAGGTGGCCTGCATGCTCGTATGCTATTCGGATGATGAAAAATAAAAACCTAAAAGCGTCTCAACGGTATTTAAAAAATCAATGCTGTTTTGCGGCAAAATAATGTAAGCAACGTATCAAACAATTATGCATATTCGCGCAGTGGAGCGGATGGAGCGATGGCTTGGAAATAATAGCTGAAGACGCGAAGGGGTGGCGCGAACGGCGGCTGTTGACAGCGTGGTGGCAAATTTTATGGCTTTTCAGACTATAATGTAAGGTTGGTTAAGATATGAAAATTGCTGCCTTTTTAACGGCAGTTCCGAAGTCTACTGTGGGATAATTTTTAATTATGTTTTATTTATAAAAAAAATAAGTAAGAAGCAATTATAGTACAAAGTGATCGATAGCCTAGTCGTTAAGCATCTCGTCCCCGCTATAGTGGGTCGAGGTTCAAAATCCGGCGCCTCTATTACTCGAAATATTATAAGATTTCGAAATAATGTGCGTATTATGAATTAATTATCGCTCGGTGTAACGGTGAAGGAGAACATCGTGAGGAAACCTACACGCCTGAGAGTGGAGAACTCGTTCTCAAAGGCATGTGTTATCCGCCAATCCGCACTTGGATTATGGCTTAAACTCTCTCATCTCTGAGAGAAGACCCGTGCCCAGCAGTGGGACATCTCAACGAGAACTACGAACATTTCCAGTAATCAGATAATTACCGGACTGCGCCATAAAGAGGCGCTTTAAGCTTTAATGAAAACCTCAAACTGAAGCACTTTATGAATATGATAAGGGACGAAATAAATAGTGTTGTTGACTAAATTAAATAACACACGAAGCCCAACAGTAGGATTTAACCTGTGTCGTGGGTGCTATGGACACACACGGAAACAAGCACACAAACACCCAGACCCGATAGAGAACTCTAAATTCATCATTCGAATTTCTGCCCCGCTGGGAATCGAACCCAGGACCCTCCGATCAGCAGACCGCACGTTGACCACGCCATACGTGTAGTCAAATTCCACGTTTATCCTGTCTTACCTCCACCAAAAACATTGAAGCATTTCCATCTGTGTCAACACCGTCACAGTGCCTTATGAAGTTGTTAGTTTAACAAACAGCATTTGGAAACGATCCATCTTCACACAATAGGAACAGTTACGTTGCTAACTTTAAAGAGCTCTCGAATACATTGAGGCAATATTTTATAGTAATAACACAGCTATCCAAGGGGAGAGATATGTAAAATTATCGTAACGTGTATGAGTGTTCCTATCAATAGCATCTTCATATGAATCAACACACTTGGTAAATTTTAAATTAACCCCATCCAATACCGCTTCTCAAACGTCCATATTGCCGTTAACAGAACTGTCATTTGTTAAATCAACATGCGAACATTTTCGCACACACTTTACGTCTCTTGCATTCCACGTGGCAGTCGATTCAACCAATTTTCAATCATACGTACAACGCAATAAAGACTAGATGATGCGACTTGACGAAATGAAGCAACCGTAGCAAAGCTAAATGTGGGACTCAACACTTGGATAGACAAGTCAAACCAATTTGAATCGTACGCTTTGAAAGATAAAAAGACTACAAGATGCCAGTACAAAATGTTTTTTAATTTTTTTTATATATTAACAGAATAGCAATGAGCATGCAGGTCACCTGATGTTAAGTGCTCTGCAGCCCATGGACATCCACACCTGAGGTTGTGTGTAGATGCGTTGTACTGCTGAGGACTACGTTGGAATGCCTCCCGTCCAGCGTCGTCTGCCCAACTACACCCTTCAAACCGAAACACAGCAGTTCTCAATCCTGCTTTACGGCATGCATAGGTGTAGCGGTGGTGCCGCCGCAGGCGAGCCTTCGACATAAGACTCTACCACCATCACATAAGACTCTACCACCATTGTTACATAAAGCTAGTATCAATTATAATCTATCAATAAAATGTTAATGTGTAACAAATTTATAATGTCGAAGTTACATTTTATTTGGAAAAAAATATTAGTTGTATTTTTAAAATGTTATTACTAATTTTTAAAAGTATAGGAAAAACAGGCGTCATCCCGGCATTCGCACCTTTCAAATCGAAACCCAGTATAACTTAATTATATTGCTTCACGGCAGAATTGGGTGTGGCGGTGGTACTTCCCCGGACGAGCTTAGTTCTGGAACCTACCGAAGTTTTTTTTTTCAACTTAACCGAGGAAAAACCTTGGTCTCATGGCAGTGCGCGATTCCGTCGTGTATACACGATCAACGAAGTCGTCAATGCACTATAGGTTTTAGGATAAGGTAGTTATGGCAGTCTTATGTCCGAGGCTCGCCTACAGCGGCACCACCACTGCAGCACCTATTTCTGCAGTGAAGCAGCAGTGTAAGAACTGCTGTGTTTAGGTTTAAGGGTTGTAGCCAGGCTGGAGGCATTCCAACTAAGTCCTCAGGATTAACGATACATCCAGATACGAATTCAAATAAGTCTTCCGTCCGTAGGTTGGATGAGAACGTCCATCGGCTGCAGGTCGTCATCCACCGCTCCACATCAGATGGCATGTATGCTTGTTAGCTATTCTCCCAATACAATATAAAAAAAATATTAAATATTATTTCTTTCTTCCATTAAGGCAGTACCCCTATCCTGCTCTAAGAAGCTCCGTCCACTGGCCCTTAAACGCTGATTTCGTAATGAAATCCCTCGAAACGTTGCACGCTAAATAATTACGCTGACTACTTTACTGTGTGTGTGCTGTCGGCAAATATTGCCACAACAATAATGGCACTGCTCTTGCACCCTAAACGGTATACCAACATTATAGAACAAAAGTTTGACGACAAACAGTGGCCGTGTTTGCATAAGGTCTGAGCGAGTCGCGATGTGAAAATGTTTTGTCGACGTTTTTTTTCATCAGACTCGTGGCGGTCCTCCAAGGTCCGATTTAAACGTACGTTTTGCACGTGGCAAAGATGTAAGTATGGAACGATCTTCCTGC
>DWKW01002900.1:0-10529 GCA_018250115.1 Doberes anticus
ATCAGTACTCATAACAAGCAGCTTGGATTATCACTAAAAATGTACCTAGCGTATGTCAGTATCTGTAATGTCAAGAATTGTCAATTAACTTACACTTGCTTTTACAAATACAGCCAACGTTAAGGCTTATATAATGAAATATTTTGTATATCTAATAAAAAAAAGGTCCCAGTTTACTATTATTTTAGCAAACTGGTGAATGCTTTTCACTGGTCCTGAGAATAAAGGCTGAATTTTAAGGTGTATTGAAAAAATAGAATCCAAGCCTTACGAAGTAAAAATGACACTGACAGCATATCTACCACAGGCATTTTTTTTCATCTAGGTATTTCATTCAAGTCAGAGTTTAGTGTTTTGTGTGTCACTTTATTTCATTTATACCTTTTGTATAAAAATGTAAAGTTATTATTATGTTAGTGACATGCCTGTACTGTAATTATGAACTAAATAATGTGGCTTTTACATACATTTGTCTCTTGCGTTCATAATTTCTCAATTAACTCTGACATACCTGTGGAATAGCTTAATCAATGGTACTATTTATCGAATTATAATGAACGGGTCTAATAGTTTAGTAGCTCAAAATTCTCTGCTAAGGAGTTCTAGCAGCAGCAGCACCGCGGCAATGAGAGTGGAATCTGTTAGCTCAGGTGCCACATCAAGAGAGCACACGCGGGATAGCTCCGAAGATTTGTTGGATCTCAAAGGCAAAGTGGAATCGCGCTTGTTGTCAATGTGGAATAACGTTAAATTCGGTTGGACTGTGAAGTTAAAAACAAGTTTTTCGAAGGAGTCTCCAGTTTGGCTGTTAGGGCGATGCTATCATAGGAAGTTGAGCCCAAGTGGTTCGCTGGAATCCTCAACTGAAATTGGAATGGAAGCTACTGCACAGGATCCTATCGAACCTATCTATGGAGAAGGGATTGAAGGGTTCAAATCAGATTTCATAAGCAGGTTATGGATGACATATAGGAGAGAATTCCCAATCATGTCAGGTTCCACTTTTACAACTGACTGTGGTTGGGGATGCATGTTACGGAGTGGACAAATGTTACTTGCGCAAGCACTTGTCTGCCACTTCCTTGGACGCTCATGGAGATGGTCACCTGAAAAAGGTATTCAGAATGCTAGAGAGTTTCAAGAAGATTGTCTACATCGTATGATTATCAAGTGGTTTGGTGATAAATCATCTGTGAACAGTCCTCTCTCGATTCATCAGATGGTGATCCTTGGTGAGGCATTAGGAAAGAAACCTGGGGACTGGTATGGCCCTGCTTCTGTTGCGCACTGTTTAAAGGCAGTCATGGGGGCTGCTTCAAAAGAAAACTATGAGTTTGATAGTCTGGAGGTCTATGTTACTCAAGACTCAACAGTGTACATAAAAGATGTATACACTTTATGTAGATTACCTAATGGTTCTTGGAAGTCTCTCATTCTCTTAGTACCTGTAAAGTTGGGAACAGACAAGTTGAATCCTATATATGGACCTTGTCTTACATCACTTCTTACTTTAGATTTCTGCATAGGTATCATAGGAGGGAGACCAAAACATTCACTGTACTTTGTGGGTTACCAGGATGATAGATTGATTCACTTGGATCCACACTATTGCCAAGAAATGGTTGATGTATGGCAACCAAACTTCTCCTTACAAACATTTCATTGTCGATCTCCTCGAAAAATGCCAATCAGCAAAATGGACCCATCCTGTTGCATAGGATTTTATCTGGCAACTTTAAATGATTTTGAAACATTTGTAAACATAATCAAATCATTCCTAGTCCCACAGGGTGTTTCCTCACACTCTGAATACCCTATATTTACCTTAAATCATGGATCTCGTAGTAGTGTTATGGACCCACCAAATATTAGATATTCCATTTATGAAACAGAACAGAACTGGGTCACGCCCAACATACAAGACAGTGATACTGACTTGGAGTCTGAGGAATTTGTACTGCTTTAATTTGCAGACATCTTGTTATTGTTGGATGAATGGTTTTCGCGAATGTTCTAATTCTTGTACAAAGCTGCAACATTATTTAATACTATAGTTAAAGAGGCAAAAAATAATATCAAAGATACACTGAACTTATTTAAAATACTTACTAGTTGTTAGACATGAATTGTACTGACATTTAAGGTTTAAATTATAATTTTATGTAAAAAGAAAGTGATATAAATATATGAATTAGTCAACTAAGCTGTTTTTTCTTTTTTTAATCACAATTTAAATTAAACGTACAAATACAGAACATTATGAGTTCAATTTTTATTTAGTAGAAATATTTCAGTGTATCTAATTTCAGTTACTTATTAAAAAATTTGTATAATGGTTTTATCACTTTAACATCGTTTGCAATTTTTGTCCTGACATTATCTACAAACTATTTAGGTTCAACTGCAGAACATGGGTCTTACTTTATCCAAGAGACCTGGCTATACCACGCTTTATGAATGAGTTTAGTTAGTGAACAAGCAATATAATTGCATTTGGCCACAGCCCTCCAACATAACCATTGTTGCTGATAATAAAAGGGACATTGCTTAATGTTGCAAATCACTTACGATTTACCTATACACTAAGAACATGAAGAACTAATCACTCTGATGCTTCATCTTGTAGTTTGACATTGACATGAAAAAAGACAATCATTTGAAAGGCTTGAAAACATTAAGCCTGTCCAATGTATTATACACAACATTCATTCATACTTTATCTGGTTACAAGTCGGCGGCCGTTGAACTGTTAGCCAACATCGCTTTCCACTTCGTCCCTATTTCGAAAGTTGGTAGTTGACAACACGTTAGATTGAACGTAAACAATTTAGACAAAACCGTGACCAACAAGATAAATAATGTAAGAAAAAATTATAAATTTCCTATAGAAAATTTAGTTGGGTAATCTATAGATTTCCTGTTTCTGCTCCAAAAATATAATTTAATTACCTAATTTGCATCATACCATGTACCATTGGCAGGTATCATTATAACTCTGTCCTTTGAGCCAGATTGCATTAATTTGTAACTATATTTTTTTACCATAATCTAAGCGCATTCTTTTCTGCACGCAAGCTTTGTTTAGTTCCAGTTAAATTCACATCGGTTTTTTTCCGAAATTCCAAACGGGCTCTGGATTCTAATAAATAAAATAATCTCTTTTTAAATGTATCCATGTTTTTTTTATTTTAAAGAAAATATAAGTGATTATGTGTGCAATCACATTAGTGGTGTTGAATTTTTGTCTTTAACTGGAGGAGGATGTCTTATAAAGTAGTGCACAGCATTGTACACTAGATGTGGTGCAATGTTGTGCAGTGGATGGATTCTATTCAGCTCATTCTTATGTGAGCCAACCACTAAAGGCTCGGCGGCTCCTGTTCCATGCTGGGCAACCGATAGTCCACTCAATGCGTAACAAGTGTGGTAAATATCTCTCTGCCTGGAATATAATTATTTTACTTACAAGACAATAGTAGATTTTATTTATTTTAAGGGAATAGTAAACGAAAATGCAAACACCTGACGTTAATTCGTCGGAAGTCCTATCTGAGGTCGTATGCGGATGTGTTGCTACTAGTGAGGCCTAAGTTAGAATGTCTCTCCTATCCAGTGTATTCTGCCTAACCACACCCTTTACACCGAAAGAACAATGCTAACAGTGTTGCTGTAAAGCAGTGGTGCCGCAGCAGGCCAACCTTCGACATAACACTATCATCGTGAAATAATTAACAATACTTGTTAATAAGATTCAAACCCGAAGGGGCTTCCATCTAATTTCTTTTGGAAACTGAAGGGACTACTCTCTAAAGTTCTAGTTTCAGTTTTAAGTTAAGTTCTGTAGTTCGGGTTTAAGCTAACCTAACTACAGTTGACCAAAAGATAAGTTTTGAATATTTCTTCTATATGTTGTACAAACTGCAGGGCTGCAAGTGCAGAAGGTTATCATTGTAGGCATTGATAACTTCACAATAAGTGGGGTTAATCCATTTGGCTGTACCAGTTTTTGTATTTCACTACTTGGTACAGTTTTCTCCCTGCACATGTTGGATGTCAAGCAATTCAGTCATATAATTAAATTGCAAACCACAGATGTTTTCTACCACCCTTAAGGTTGCCTTAAAGAATGTTATGTACTACAATATCCAAGCATAATAAAGACGACAAATTAATTGGTTACTGCCTTATTACTTTGCAGTACTGACATTTTTATACTGTAACTATCAATAGCAGTATTAATTAAAAGGTACCTACTTGCCAGGCTTATCAATAAGTCCTCCGTCAGGGTTTTGGCAGCATATAATTATGTACTCTTGCAGGGCTGCTTGATTAAACAGTACTGATTCCATTAACTCATTGTTATCTAAAATAACAGAATAGAAATTGATAAATTACAAACACTGTTTCATTTGTCGTCGTCGTTGTTTCATTTGGTACATTAAAAAAAATTGATATAACTATTGCAATTTGTATTGTAAGTGTTCAAATTCAATATTAGAATTAGTTTATTCTGAGTTTCTTGGATTTGGAAGTGCATGAAAGTGGAGTAAGCTTGCTATTGGGCAATGAAAATGGTAGATGCCATAAAAAGTTGTAGCTATGGCTCTCCAAGAGTTTAACACACTAAGTATTTTTAGACGCACATTGATAACTATTTGCTGAATATGCAAGTTATGCTTTTTAAGTGAAAAAATACTACCTTGCGAAAGAATTGCACTTATAATAGGAAATATTGCTCCATGCCAGAAAGAATAGCAGCCATCAACAAGTTTGTTCGTTCTTCCTTGGAATCCACCCTCTAGCCTCATCTGTCGGTTCACACCCCACCTGGGGGAAAGTATAACCTTGTTCACAAATGAACAGAATTGATTTCCAAGTTTATTCAATCCCTCTAGTGAGATATTTTAAATAGTGATATAGCAACAGAAAATTATAAAAAAATTCAAAACCATGTTCTGGAAGTAAAATAATATAGAAAGGAAGACCAATATCATATGCCCTAAATGCTGTAATGTATACAAAAACCTCTTATTGTAGATTCACAACCAAAAATATCATACCTCAGTAGCGCATCAACATCACATAGCCTTGTCCTATTTAGTAAAGACAATGCTGCAATACCGCAAAATGCATATCCACCATGGGCTTCCATTCCTGGACATCCTGCAAATCCCCCTTCATAAGTCTGACAACTAATTATCCATTCACTTGTCTTGTCAAATAGCGCATCTGTATATAAGTTGGTTAATTTGGCTACACTGATTGCACAATATGCTCCCCTGATATCCTGCTCGCCATCTTTATGGAGTGCAAAGGAGCCATCAACCTCTCTTACAGTCCACAAGAATTTTTGCAAGGTGCTTCTGTTTATTGAATCATAAGCTTCATCTGTGCCAATGATACATAGAGCATTGACAGCTGCATATGTAGTGCCAAGGTGTGGATGTTGATATGGACTACCACCATACCCCCCTTCTTCATGCTGACATTGACCCAGAAAATTTACTACATGCGACAGAGTTTCTGTATCTGGCATGTCCTTCAGTATCCATAAGGCATGGAGTATCCAGTATGCAAGCCAAGGTCTGCTAGCCTCCAAACATTTATAACTTCCTGGTAAGGCTTTCAAATACCCTTTCAGTAATTCAATGTGACAATTTTTGTGGAGCTTTGGCAGTTCAGGGTCAATTGACGCTTTTTTCTCAAAACATTTGTGTACCCTTAAAATAATCGCTTCCACTTCCATCTAAAACCAAAGTAGTCACTAATAAAATACACAACAATAATATTTAGTAATATATGTACATATTATGTTGACTGTGCACTTAGTAAACCATAAATACGTTTTTAAATGTTTATAGTTTCTAAAAAAGAAGATCTCTATATTATGTCAATGATATTGAACTGTCTATTTTATTTGCTATTTTGTTTAGTTCAATTTTATTTATCTATTAGTTGACCCCATATTAATATTATCCAAATTGACTTTGTATCTTTTTTTAAAATACAAATCTAAATTCTCTTTCACAGATATAAATTTGTGACTGAATTAGGATTTACAAGATCTTAAAGATTAACTATAATTAAAAAATAAGGCAGGTCTGCTGCTACTAGTTCAGCCAATGCAGTATTACCTAAAATCTGTCTTCTTGTGTTGCAAATAAACGACTAAATATGTATTGTTTGTTTTACATGACTTACCTGATCTGAGGAAGAGTAGGTGACTGTTTTCTCATCATCATATTTTTGCTTAACTATCTCGTCGAAGCATCTAACAAGGTCTTCCATTTGATAGATTTAGCATTGACTGTATTAATAATCAAGTGTTGCACTGTCGCCAGTTCAGTTAATTCAATCCGATATTATCACAGACGTAGTTAGCTCGGTGCCAATTCTGCCAATGCCCGACAAGTTATAATTAACACACACAGTTAAATGATATTATAGACACAATAGAAAATAATTCGTATTACACTTTATGAAGGTACAAAATGTAACAAGAATATATGCCTTGTATTTTGTGTTATATATTTATGCGAAGAACTTAAACGAGTATAAATTAAATTATATATATATATATACATAAACATTACCTACATTTAAATTATAGAAAGCAAGTGATGTTATAAAGATAAAGTATGTACTCTGAGTTTTAAAGATATGTTTCCATGCTGCTGTTAGATATTATAGTGCCAAATAAATATGACAGTTAATGAAATTTGTCTGTCAACTTGTCAGCAATGTTCATTTCAAAATTAGTTTTTAGACGATGGAATGAATCCTTTCAGCCTAGCATTTTGTTATTATTTCTGAATGTCCCTTATGACTGGATTTATCACATAACATATCTTCATCATACGTTTTCCCTTTTTTTTACAGTTTTTATTTTCCATTAAATGGCCACAGACAATAGAGTACCACTGTTTTCGAATAACTACGAACGCATAGATAAGTGCGTCTCGAGAGAGTGCTAGTCTGTATGCGTTGTTTAGAGTGAAAAAACAGAAGGTTTTACAATCAAGTTAATATCGTACGTACGTTACGTTACGTTACGTTAGTATCGGTAGTATCGTACGTAGTAATTACTAGTACGAAAGTAATGTTAATTGACATTGCCATTGATTTGTTTTTGTATGATGCCGTGTCTTTGTATGTCAGATAGGATACTAGTATCGTACGAAGATTGTACGACAATTTCCACCATGACCCAAAATGTGTGAATTCAGATGAGAAATCCTTAAAAGCGAAGAAGAAAGAAGAAGCTTAATCCATTGGGTATTTTACATCTTCTTTTACAAATAGATTTAAGTTTATATGTCTAATATTTGTGTGTACGTACTGTAACAATGTTCTCATAAATGTAGAATATATTGACATGGTATTAAAAAACAAATCTTGCTTTAATTTTTCTCAACCCTTACATGTTATTTCCCTCTTTAAACGTTCGAAATGTTCGCGTATTAATTACACTCATAGTGGAGTCTTTATTTTAAAATATTTATACAACTTAAAAAACAGCAGTTTACAATATGTAATCTATAAATTTTCTATCCATGTCTACGATGTTCTACGATAATTATATCGCTCTGGTACCATAACTGCCTCTTTTCAGGTTGTAACTTGTAACAGTCAGTGTCAGTTATTATAGTTACCTAGTTATTATATTAGTGTTAGTGTGTTATTGTCAAAATTGACAAATACGCATGTTACATCCATGCCATGTTTCAGATGGAAATCCTAAATACAAAACAAGAATAACCATCAATAATTATTACAGTGATATATTCTCAAAAATATCGTATTTTATATCGCATAATAAACAACTTATCTTTTATATGAATTTATTTTGGGCTAAACTGAGGCACGAATTTTAAAACTGAAACAATGAGTAAAGGCAAGAAATTTTTCAAACAAAAAGGAAAAAAAGGTTTTCGTAAACCTAATAAAAAAGCTAAAAAGATAGCAAAAGATAAGGAACCTGTAAACAAGAAGGCTATTTTCAATAGATACAAAGACAAGCAGAAAGTTAAAGAGGAATTTGCAAAGAAAATACAGCTGGAACATAAGTTGCAACTACAGCTACAACAAACGAATTATTCTGAAAGTGAGGGGGAAGAAGATAATTATGATCGCTTGGTATCATGTTTCAAAAATGTGAAGAGTAGCAAGAGTGGTTTAAACAGTGAGAAGGAGACATCAAGTGAGGAGTCAGATAATGAAGAGTATGAGGCAATGACTAACGCAGATGAGTTGAAATCAAACAGTGACAATGAAAGTGAAAGTAGTGATGAGAGCTTGAATGAGATGGAAAATTTGGTAAGTGTATTGTATTTCTCATCATAGAATCTTAAGTTACCAGTTATACTTTAAATATCTTATGAGTAATAGACAAGCATTCCATCCACTTGATTGTAAGTGGTCTTTGCATCTACATCCAAGTTCAAATAGGTACAAAGTTTTCCTATCATAAAATTTTTATTTGTATTGAACTTGTATATAAAATGTCAAATATATAGGTCAAGAGAGGGTGGTTCTAATATAGCTTATAAGATTTGATCTACATACATTTGCTAATAGATGAAGGTAAACAAAAGCAAGTATAAAAGGGTATTTAATTTTTTTTACAGTATCCATACTAAGACACAGGTTATTTCACCTTATTTCAGCTTCCACTCCAGAAATCCTCTAAAAGATGTGGTTTGAGGAAAAGTGGATTCTGCTTTACTACTGCTAGTTAGCTAAGAAGACTTTACCTATTTTTGAATCTTTTTGAAGATACTGATATTTACAATTTTGTTAATTCAATTTTGTTACAGCCATCAGAACCTCTATTCACAGATAATGAGGTGGATACTCAAGATGATCCTTTTACAAAACATATACAGTTTGATTTAAGTGATGAACTAGTGGTGTCCCTTTCCAACTCCCCAATCACAGAGAAAACAGTTAACAAAACATGGCCAGTTTTGGGAAGAATAACAATAAGTATACCACAACCAGTAGATACACTCCTAAAGAAAGTCAAACCAAAGATATTTATTGAAGAAGAAAAAATGTTTGCACCTCTTGGAGCTGTCCCACACATGCTAACTAAAATAGATTTTAAACAGCTTCATATAAAATCACAATTACATGGTAATGTTGTTTCATCAAACAAAAATAACTTGATAAAAAGAGATTTGGAATTTTCTGAGGTCTTTACCCCATTACAGAAGGAATTGTTTGCTGTTTTCAATAATTACCAAGATATTTACTACCCTGAGAGAACATTTACCAATGCTGACGAGATACGGTACATATATTGTCTACATGTTGTTAATCACATGTTGAAAACTAGGATCAAAATTCTCCACCATAATGCTAAGTTATCTAAAAAATCTGATGTGTCTGATGAATATCGTGATCAAGGTTTAGTGAGACCTAAGGTAAGTTTTAGAACAGAATATACGACACTATGTAATTATGTATATATACATTATGATATGGATTCTTTCAAGTGTGGCTTTGTCTAATTTATACATACATCTTCAAATATGATAAAAAATCTTTATAGCTTGCAGACTAATCTGTCATAAGTAATAATGAAACAATATTTCATTATATTTCAAATCCTGCACAAGCACATTCACCTCTAAAAATTATGTGTTTATTATAAACTAATTAAACTCGCTTTAATGGTGAAGGAAGACATAGTGAGGAAACTTGCATGCCTGATAGTTCTCCTAAATGTTAACTTTTTGAGAGAAGACCTGTTCCCAGCAGTGGGATAATAATGGGTTAATGATGAAACAATATTTGTATTGTTAATATTCTCTGTCAGGCAGACATTTGTAAAATAATTGATATTGTATATTACAGGTATTGGTGTTGGTGCCATTTAAAGATGCTGCCTACAGAGTTGTTAAGACTATTATAGACATTTTAGTGCCAAAAGAAGCAGGGCAAGTAGTGAATAAGAATAGGTTCGAAGAAGACTTCACTGGTGGAGAACTGATCATGCCTAACAAGAACCCTAAGCCTGAAGATTACGAACTGTTATTTAGTGGCAACACAGATGACACATTTAGATTAGGCATGACACTGACCAAGAAAACTTTAAAAGTTAGTATGTTGAAATGTGTTCTTGTCATTTGAGTATTTTTTTCAAAATTGAGAGTCAATGGATTTATGAAGGCAAAATGAAAAGGGAACACTAGAAGACTACTAAAGCATAAAATATTCATTACTTTAATTGATTATTAATTTTAGTTAATTATAGAAAATACGTTATAAAACTTGGAAAACTTTAAAAAAAAACATGTTTTTTTTTCGCAGTTATACACAGATTTTTACGCGTCAGACATTCTGGTAGCGTCACCACTAGGCCTGCGGATGATAGTCGGCGCTGAAGGAGAGGAGGACCGTGACTACGATTTCCTCGCATCCATAGAGATGCTGGTCGTGGATCAAGCCGACGTGTTCCTCATGCAGAACTGGGACCATTTGCTCCATATCCTGGACCATTTGCACTTGCAGCCGAAAAAGACTCA